>CAEFZY010076839.1:0-21112 GCA_903066815.1 Brachyrhaphis roseni
AAAAACCTACTTTGTGAATTTCCAATAAATATTAAAATAATATCTAAAGTAAAGAGGTGAATTTCCAGAAGAAACTGTATATTTTTACACACAACTTGAAAATGTTTAGCAGGAAGTTTGTAATTGCAAAACAATATATGTACCAACACTAATATAGAGTTAGAATTATTGTTTAATTGTTGTAAAATACCCTGTGCCTTGCATCTGTTACCACTTTCAGTAATTTCAAATAGCTACAACATTCGTCTGTATACCTACTTTCTGTAATGCAGTGCATAAGGCAACCTAATAGAGTGCTGATCCATCTCTTGGCACCTCTGATAAAGTTGTGTAAAAAGTAATAAAATAAGTGAATTTTTAATTAAGGGAACAAAATCTCACACAAAAAAATTGCAACCTTTAAGCACCTTTTTTAAGTGGGAGGGGGATTCCACATAAATAAATAACTTTTTGATCCAAGTCAGTGGTGATGCAATTATTTGTACCACTGCTGCTACTAGTTTTTACATTCTGATGCTGACTGTGGCTTTTTGGGCATAAAGTATGGGGAAAGATTGACCATAGAATATTTCTTCTTCCACTGTTTCTTTCTTTAC
Source organism: Brachyrhaphis roseni (assembly GCA_903066815.1). Taxonomy (NCBI): domain Eukaryota; kingdom Metazoa; phylum Chordata; class Actinopteri; order Cyprinodontiformes; family Poeciliidae; genus Brachyrhaphis; species Brachyrhaphis roseni. Next base: position 597 of record CAEFZY010076839.1, read on the forward strand.
TATAGTATTAAGGTATGGGGATCCAGATGACCGTACACTATCAATTTCCACTTGTCTAGCAGAGGTTGCCAGATTTTAAGATATTGCTTTAAAGAATTCATGATGCCACTGACTCTAACACAGGTTAAAAGAGCCTTTTGAGAAGGTCAGGCCTACAGTGTCACAGATTCTTCACCATACCAAGCGGTGAAGATGCCTTTCACCGCTAGCACATTTGGCCAAAAGACTTGATCCGATCAAAACACATGGCTACTGTTACAATCCCAGTAAAGGTTTACAAAGTCCACATGTTTGCATTTGCAATGACAGGGCAGATATTTTTTTAGCATTACTGGCAATAACTACTTATTAGATGTTCCTAGACACTCTGACCAACATAAAGAATAAAAAGCATACAACTGTTACATGTGCCAATTGGGATTTTATCGACCCGATCTCCACCGCAATAAATTCTCACAAAAAAGGCTTGACTTTTCTAAGATTTTCTGTGCAAAAACGCTTAATTAGCTTTCAAGTGTTTTACTCGTCTGTAGCAAAAGTGAGTTGGCACTCCATCTTAGAAAGTTGTAGCTGGTGTTTATAGAACATGTGATACTTTCTCAGATTTCAGACTTCTTGTCAAGTTGTAGGTTTGTGCTAGAAAAAAATAAATAAACAGACAAAATATGAAAATATCAAAGCATTTCTTCAATGGAGCTTTCAGCCACCACTGTCCTCCCCACGTAGCTTCCCCTTCCACTCTCCCTTGTATCCGTCTGCTGATCTGTCTGGACTCACCTTGGCATCGCAAAGTCTCAGGAAGTCGACAGAGAGGTATGCTTTAATGCCATCGATGGCTCCAGGCAGAGTTACTCCACGGAGCAGCAGCACAGTCAGGACCACGTAGGGCATGGTGGCTGTGATCCACACAACCTTAAAGAGTCACATGGCATACATGCTCATCAATTGCGGATAACCCAAACCTTTACAGACAGTGCAAATAAAAGCTGGCACACAAACATTTAAGTAAGAGTAATAAAGGTTTTAGGTCCTTAGCTTCACGATTTTATGAATTCTAGACTTAAGATGGTTGGAAACATTTCCATGTTTCTTTTATTTTACCAATGTGTGCCATAAGTCCTACCTTGCCTGAGGTCTTGACTCCCTTCCAGAGACTAAAGTAGAGCAGAATAATCACAACAGCCAAACAGGAAGTCAACTGCCAGCGTGGACGTCCAAGGTCATCAATACCATTACTGTCTTGAATATGGAGGACCGCTCGTCTGGGAAACGGAACATCCAGTTTAGGAACATGACCACTCCCAGAGTCACCAGCTGTACATCATGTCTTGAAAATAGTTCACACCGCTTTTTCCACTGTGCCAAATACAGAAATCCTAAAATGTCTCTAAATCAAAGAGGTTTCTACCGCTAAGATGACAAGGGCTACTACCCAACACATAAACTGATTTTTTAAATTTGTTTTACTAAAATGTTAAGCAGCAATCAAAGTACTGGAACTTATCACCATCCATCAACCAATACAACATTTGACTACTATGGAGACTGAATGAGGGTCAGACAAGACATACAAACAGGCACGGGTAAAACTAACTGTTGTTTTCTAACAAAGTCATGTTTAATTAAATTAAACAAATTTAGATTTTGAATAAATTCTTGAATGTGTTGAGAACTCCCCAGAGAATTTATTTTCTGAGAGGTGCTGAGAGAAATTCAATGCAACAGTGCAGAATACCAACACCTAAACAAACCGATGTCTGGATTCGACAGTTCACTAAATGAGCTTCATTGCTGAACAATAGATCACATAAGACTAAAGAGTATTTATGCAGATAGCATGAAATTGACCAGTTGTTAAAAAAATCAGGCATTTTATAAATAACGCATGCTGAAACATGAAAGTAACAGATTTTGTGGTGTACATTCACACTTGATTGTACACTGCTGTATTACACACATCATCTGAAAGTATGCATTTTGACATAATATTTTTTATACTTTGGTTTAAGTCTTCAATCAACATAAATGTTAAAAGAGAAACTAATACCGTTTATAGAGCTGTTGTGGTCAAATTGTTTGCAGGTGGCTCAGTGAAAATAGCACACTGCCACTTCACACACAGCTATCAGGGATGAAGAGCTTTGACTGTCACAACAGAACGACCCCCTACAAGCTGAAACAGAGCACACCTGCTCAGCTTTATAATGAAGGAGGTAATAGCTAAATAAAACTTCAGGATATCATATGTGACGTTGTCCTCTGGTAATACTGACTATCATCCATCCATTCCATGATCCAACAAGCTGAAACAAAGGACACCTGCTTAGTTTTATAATGAAGGAGGCAATATCAGCTAACTAAAACTTCAGAATATAGTACATGACGTTGTCCTCTGAGTACGCTAACTATTGTCCATCCATTGTCCAACACGCTTATCCTTATGGGGTCGCCAGGGGTGCTGGTGACTATCTCCAGCAGCCAATGGGCAAGAGGTGGACACCCTGGACAGGGTCGCCAATCCATCGCAGATACTGACTGTCTGTAAACTCTTAAGTTTAGTTAGGTTTAAGGGAGGGAAAATATGTTTGAATCCAACAAATTTGATCCGCAGGTCAACTAAACTTACTCAAAGTACTCCTGAGCAGGTGTGGCTTTGTAAATGTCACCGACGGAGCTGTTGTCGGCCCAGTCGGAGCAGTTTGGGCTGTTCCAGGTGTTGTTGCAGTGAACCCATGGCAGCTCGCGGGTGAATGAGGAGAAGAGGTAAAACAGCGCCCAGGAGATGATGACATTATAGTAGAAACCAACATAAAGGGAAATGAGAATCACTGTGAAGCCGACACCTGCAGGGGACAGAAATGACATTACACTCATTATATAGAACATGGCTAGACAACAAATTATAAATTTAAAAACATATTGCAATAAACACATGATCAATATCAATAGATAATACATCTGATAGATTGTTCAATATATGGAATATTCACTGCATAGCATTCTGGGAGATGTAGACAGAATAAAGACTTTATCTGCTCAACCTCTCATGGCTAGCTAGCAAAATGTAATCCAATCTGGTATTAGTAAAAAAATTACAACATTACTATTTATACTGAGCCCCTTTACTCTGATCCAGTTAAATATAATGTTGTATAACTAATTATCTCTTTAAAGATTCACAGTAGCCAAAAGGAATATAAGTTCTTAAAATGTTCCTATGAAGTTTATTTTAGTCATCCGGGTAGGAGTAAGCTTCTTGAAATGTATTCTACAAAGTAAATAAATATTTTGCAGATTGTTTTATAATAAGTAGACTTAACCTTTTCAAGAAGATATTAAATTAGGAATTAGAATTACAGAAAGGCATCACCAGCAGGGTTCATGCAAACGGATTACTTGTTGATAGAAAGGTTCAGTCACACTTGTAACCAACTCTAAAATGTTAATTGACAGAATCTAGAGTTATATGTGGAGAAATTAACCTTACAGATGTACAAATATCTCCAAGGGACCCCATAAATTGTGTAATGGACACAAAAAAACAGGAATCATGTGTGTTTTGTTTGTATCTCTATTGTATTCACAAATCAGGACTGCTTTCTGGACTATTTTTGAATGTGATGGATGGATATTTAAATACCAGCTTTTAACTGCATGAGAGAAAAAAAAAGCTGTCATCCCACTGAACCTGCATAGTATATTAAATCAGGCTGTTTTATAGACTATCTATATATTTCTAAGCTGCTATTTCTACCATGTGCAGAAAATACATTCTGCTTCCATTACTGTGTGATGCAGGACAAAGCGTATTCACTACAACAAATTAAACTAGCATTATAATTGCTTTTCCAAAATTTTGACTTTTTTTTTTTTTCTTGTCATATCTTATACTAATGCTTGAAAAAGATTTCACAGCAAAAAAAAAAAAAACAACAACTTTTGCCTTTCTGTGAGCATATATTCATCTGTGAAATATGCCTGCGGTCTAGAACAAAAACCAAAAACTGAACTTTTAAAGACAAACACTTTATGTCTTAATTATCAGCACATCTGCCCTTTTCCTAAATCTGAAGCAGTGTCCAGTCTTCTAAGGCTGCAGTTAATTGTTGACCTTTGCTAAGAAGCCTGACCACAACTGGAGTTTATTGATATCTTTGTAACGTGGATGTGATATTTGTCCACAGAGCGAACCCTCTTATTAGCACCGCGTGATGCCATGCTATCTCTCAATCACCGGTTTTCACTTCTTTTCTTCAAACGCATTGATCCTGAGAGGAAACCAGCTTGCTGATCAGAATAATTACTGTCAATACGGGCATGCGTACGTGCATTTGAATAATTACTGTTATCCCCCTGCAGCGAGAGAAGCGTGTTATTAGAACGTCAACATACACAGTGTGGTCTCTGACAGGGGGCCCACACTCTTAGACAAACATACTGTAGATAGAAGCATGCACACTGTGGGAAACATTTAGTAATACGAGATAGAAAACCGAACACTGTGAAGCAACAAATGCTCCGCTGGTGTTTTATTTCCCAAGCACATCCAAATACGAAGCAAAGAACTGAAATGTAAATTTAGATCATTTTCTTCAAATTACGAAAAAAAACTTCCTGAAAATAAACAAGATCGAAACTACAAGAGTCTGAACAAAGATAAAGGCTTATAAAGAGCACAAAACCACAAACATTATTATTATTTTTTTTTCAACCTATGACTGGGATCAAAAACAAAAATGGGTCCAAATGTTTGCGTCTCCATTAGTGTATGTTTGAATTGGCATTCTCCTAAAACTGTGCTTTGCTTAACGATGTGTTGAAAAGTACTCAGGGAAAGAGTGTGTCAGCCAGAGCACCCCGATTGGACAATCATGGAAGGAGTCTAAAAGCCCAATTTTCATTTGCTTTCCATCTGAGTGGCAACAAAACCTGATGTTCTGGGGGATAAATAATGCCTGTCGCTGCTCAATGAGGAGACAGGCGGACAAAAGAGACTGGCATGTGGACAGGCAGGCATGTGGGCAGACACACAGAAAGCAAAACATGCAGATTTCAAGAGGGGGGTTGTCAAATAAGAATGCAGACAAATGGACATACAGGAAGACAAAAACGAAAACATAATTACAAACATTTTTACTGTGCAAGTGAAAATGTTCCTGCACCAACAAGAGTGAGAAAAGGATTTGAAATTTAAATTGAGTGTTGATTTTTCTTTTACTTTAAGACCAAGGTTATTAGTCATTTAGACTAACAAGGGACTGATGGTTCAGCTGAGGACATTATGGTGTCTGAGTAATTTAATCTGAAATATGAAGTTAAAGTAATGACCATTTAATTCTGAGGAGAGTGACCAAACACAGAAGTCCTTTTTTAAAATATTACTTTCACCTTCTAGCATTTTTAAAGAGATGATACCCATGTTTAAAATGTAACAAATTTTTACTGCAACAATCTTTGCTTGAGAGATCAATAAATTTAGATGGTGATGTTTCCGTCTTACCTTTAAAGATGGGACAAATTTTCCAGACGCCTGCTGCTCCCTCTCTGTTGTACTGCCCAAGAGCCAGTTCCATGTAGAAAAGAGGCATCCCTGCTATCACCATAAAGAACAGGTACGGGACCAGGAAGGCTCCTGCACAAAACCATTGAAGACATCTAATTACATCACACAAACATCAAATCCACACACTGTCATGAAAGAGAGCTGTCTGTGTCTCTTAAAGAGCACCTAAGTAGATCACAATACTAAGAATTTATAAAGTTTGTTCTTCAACTGAAGCTTGTATAATAAATGTATGTGTGTGTCTTGGAAATTTATAAAGCACACAAGAATCTCACTAAACTTTCAAAAAGCTTTTAAAAAACAACATTAAAATAATGTTAGGCTATTTTCTTAGTGAACACATAAGCAGAGTATTATTAGAAAAATACAATTTTTAAAAATATGAATATGATCTGGTTGCAAGGTATGGTGCAAAAACTTACAACTGCAAAGTGGTTGGATCTATTTATACAGAAATAAATTCAACCAATTTGTTTATGCAGCAGCTCATAAATATTCTGTACAAAAGGTTCTATCAAAAAGGGTAATATTACATCAATATCATGACACATGACAAAGAAAGATGTCATATTTTGACGACATACAAAATAGTTGAGACTTAAATAAATGATTCATACTAATTTCTACATAAGAAAGAAAATGTAATTAATTTTGTTGACAAGACTGTTTCATATTTATTTCTTTTTTTGTCTATTTGGTTGACAGTAAAACTATTACTTAAAGCCTGAAAATGCCTGCTGCATTGATAAAGTATGGGACTAAATGCTTAAAATCTGAATATTATTTTCAAAAAGTGTTAGTATTTTTCTTATTTTGTCAGTTTGGTTAAAATCAAATATAACAGTACGTTTCTCAATGTGCAGCTAGGCTACGGTACATGCTATATGTCAGCCCTTGACATGGCTAGAATACCATTTCATTTTCAGCCACAGCACCATGTACAGCCTCTAAGCATAATGACAGCTCTATGTTAAACAGCCATAATTAGTGACACTGATTGTTAGAGCTAATCTATGCAGAGCAGCTGTGGTGTTTTTCCTCCTAGTTTGATCTTGGCAAACACTTGGATAAAAAAAATAAAATAAAATAAAAAAATATATATATATATATATATTTATATATACAAACACCAGTCATCATGAACAAGCCCATAGGACTTGTGCAAGGCAAAATAAATAATACAACTCTGCATCTGTTTAACTTCCGTCTTTGCACCAAAGGCAGCCTTTAGCCTTTTTCTCCTCACCTCCTCCGTTTTTGTAGCAAAGGTAGGGGAATCTCCAGACATTCGCAAGATCCACGGCAAATCCGATCACAGACAGGAGGAAGTCGATTTTCTTTCCCCAGGTCTCTCTTTCCTCCTCCCCAGAGGGGTTAGTCTGGGCCGGAGCTACTAAGGTGGTGGAGGTGAACTGGACCCCGTTCTGCTCCTTTACAAGGATCAGCTCCACCTGAGGGACCAGGCTTTGTCATAAGTTTGCATATTACAAAAAAAAGAACAAAACAAAACAAAACAAACATGAAGTAGATTTTTCAAAAAGTGAGCAAACAGCTTTAAAACATTTTTCCACCCTTCTTCCTGGTGTGTACTTCTCAAATGCAACATCTATGTTCAATGTAGATCTACAAGAGCCGTGATCACGCAGACATACACTGACACATGGAAATGTGTTTGCGTTTGCTGAACCAGTTTCAATCTCCTCCCTGGATTTCCCACGCATAACAGATGGTGACTCTCACCTCCAGCGCATGCACCAGCCAAAGGTTTTAGTCATTTCACCCACAACTTACAAACATTGATACAGACTAAAAAAAAAAAAAAATACCAGGAATTGATGAATAACACTTTTAAAATATATCAGTAGTTCCACAAAATATTTCCCATTTACCCTTATTAAAACTATCCCTCACTTATATCCTTACCTCTTTGGGACCCATGGCGTTCGGAGAGGATTTTTCTGATGCTGCAAGAGAGGACATCGCTTCAGCTGTGAGGTGCCAGTAGGAAGAGCAAAAGGAAGTATAGGTGTAGCTGATGAGTCCTGAACACAGAATGACACAGAAAATACACACGAAAAAAGATAAGATTAATTATTCCCTTTACAAGAAATCAGGTTAATGATACCAACTTAGACAGCTTCCCCTGAGATGCAGCACACTGCTGCCGTCAAGTCACAATAAATGAAATTGAAAGATAAGCGTTTCACTGGTTTGAAATAACATCACGTCTAAGTATGAATGTTAGTAAAAATTCCAATATTTAAAGTCACCTGTGGGCAAATCCATAGCATTAATCCAACATATGATGCATATGGTTTGAATTGAACGTAGAGTGAACAGAGGATGGAGAAAAACAACATGGACTGAAGGGGTCTGGACTGAGAGCGACAAGAGGAGATAGAGGAGCTTTTTGAAAAGGTTATCACTTCATGATGGCCATTTTGTACACGTCTGGACCACAGTCTCTCAGCATGATGTTTACCAGAAATATCCCAGCATAGTATTTTTTTTGTATATCTTGATGCCTTATTTACCGCTTTTTTATTTTTTCCACTTGTGTGTTTTCAAAAAATGAAATCTGCTTTTTAAAATGGTTATGTCATTTTTCTTGAAGTTTTATTAATTAGGAATGGTCAAAATTGCAAAATACAGTGAGGTGTACCTTAACTTTTCTATCAAAACTATGTTGATTACAGCTGCATATTACAACCAAAAGACAAAACACATTTTCAAACGAATAACTTTACTAAAGCAAATCACTTACCTTTTCAAAAATGACAAATCTCCACCAGTTGCCAAACTTGGATGATTTAATTCCGGTGTTTATGCTATTCAGTCTGGTGCAGATTGATGGTGACCATCTTTGTGCAGACCTTCTCCGATAAGTTATACAAAGACCAGGATTTCAAAATTTAAGCAAAAACACAAATCAACATTGGCTGAAAGAAATGCAAAGAGGATTAAGACAGAGAATATATATATATATATATATATAAAAAAGATGACAGGAACTGGCAATCTGATGAGATGTGGAAATATCTCCCACCCTCCTGGTCGCTGGTGGCAAGACACAGAGATCAGAGCACCCCGTGTTCTTATATGGAGATCTGTCTGCGGGACCTCTCTTGAAATATGAGGAACAATCAACAACACTCCCCCATCACCGTCACTCTCCTCCCTCCCTCTGCCCTCACATGAGCTTCATTCGTTCCTGCTGCTCTCTCGCCCATCACTGCATCCTCTTACCTGATGTAAGCATTTACTCGTCTCTTATCTGTATTATGTACATCTGTCTGGTAAAAGCTATAAGACTTGTGTGCAGACAAGACTTCAACATAAGTGTCCGTGAGGATTGTGGTTCATTCTTTTCTGGCCTAATGGGAGGAAGAGCAAGAGTACAACTCAAGTCGGGGGCTTGAAACAGTGCTGGGATTTAGTCACATCTGACTTAAGGCACTTTGCTGGTTTTACAGCGAAAGGGATTCATGCCAACAGGAGCTAAGTTGATGTAAATGCCATCAAAAACTTAATTTAGTTAAGAAGATAGTTTCAATAAGTGAAACTCTTATTTTGCAGATTTGTCAAGCACAGATATATGTGTTGTCACTCTTCATTTTGACGAGATAAAATGTTATCTAACATTTTGTTGAAATGTTAGATAAGATGTAAGAAAAGACAGGCAAAGCAATTTTATATGTATAACACATTTTCGACAATAAGGCCATTTAAAGTGTTAATATGATCAGGAGGAAAATAGAACAAAATAAGCAAAAACAAACATTATTTTGCAGTGGCAAATAATGCAGTGGCAAATATGTTCAAGTTGTTATTAATAGAAAGCAATTCTAAACAAATGGGGTTTTAGCCTTGATTTGATGTCTGATGTTTACAGTGATATTGATGTAATGTCAGATATTTGTGTATTGTTATGTCCTTCAGGTCCGCGGTCCTGCTGAAAAACAGCAGGTATGCTGAAGCAGCCCAGATTTCTTTTAATCTTTTATAAATAAAACGGTGCTTTTGTATTTTTGCAATTTTCTCGAAGTTTTAAAACGAATTTTTGAATCAAAATAAAAATTTGTTCCGGAGAAGTTGAGCATAAAAACGGGATGCTGCTGCTCTACGTTTGGTTTTGATTTTGGTTAATGCAGAGTAGATTTGAAGACATGAGTGGCCTGGAGAGTTGATAGAATGGCAAGAAATGTTTGATGTGTTTTGGGGCCAAATCACCCAGTAAATTATAAACTAAAAATAATATTTTAATGTCTATTCTCTGAGCTACAGGGGAATTCCGACTGTCTGCATTGCTGGGTCTGATTTTTCTTGTCTTCCTGTTGGCAATACTCTTTGTGGGAGTTTAGAGTCTGCTAGCAAATCAGATACGTTTATATCAAGATAATTAAACCTGGTATTGGCACTTTTGGCAGTGTGGACAGGTGCCAAATAGAGTTTGTTAGTAGATGGAAGCATGTGCAAATGGCTGGGCTGAGTGTGGATTTAATTAAACACAGTGGGCCAGCACCAACAAATGTTGTAGGTGAGATATATAAGATAATTTCCTGAGAAATTGAACTAATTATTAAAATGAACAGACAAAAAAAATCTTCAATTACTTAATTTTCTGTAATGAATCTAAATTTCACTTTAAATTAAATCACTGAAATAATTTTCTGAGTTGTATTTCATTTCATTTTCTTGAATGGCTGAATGTAGTATTAAGCACATCAAGGTCTTGTAGGCTTGATAAGGTGCTATATAAGTACAGGCCACTTACATTTACCATATAAAACTTGAAATGCACGCCTTCAAAAAAGGTTTGTGTTCAAGATGCTCATCATCTCAATACTCAGAACAAATAAAAGCATTTTCAGAAATTTTACTTCGCAAACTTAAGAAATGGGAAAAGTAACCGTAAACATAACGCCACCTGCTATAAAGCCATTTCCCCTTTTTGCCTTGGTCTCCACTTCCTCCAACTCAGTGACCAACCAACATGCCTTGCAGAACCATAAATCTCATTATGTGTCATGTTCAGCAGCTTAGACACAATAATTCCCAACATCCAGGCCTCTCCCGTTTCCAGCTCAACCAAAACAGGATCATGACATCAAATAACACAATCAGCTCTCGCGCCACGGACAGATTTAAGACCTATCGTATCCACAATGACAGTTTCTTGTATGCAAGCCAATCAAGTAGATCAATTGGCCACTAATCCCTAAATCTGTTGCCTCTACAATGTACGCACCTTTAAAGTGCAACCATCAATCAATCCTCAGGCCTCATAGCAGAAATTGTTGGGTCAATGCAAGTCGTGCTGGAAATATGAGATTTCGAATGGAGCTTAATCGAGTGTCTTGTTTTCATAAATGCAACAGCTGAGACCCAGGGAGAAAGAGAGCAAGAGCAAGGAGGGAGCAGAAGAGGTGAAGACGAATGAAGTGGAAAGGTGAGATGGGGAAGGATGTACAGCTAGGAATGAAAGGAACACAAAGGAAAATACATGGATTAAATCATTGTCTTAGAGCAACACACCCTGCATATTTTTTTTCTCCATTCTTATTTTTGTTCTGCTTCAAAAAACAGTTCAGAACATTCCTTTTTTCTGACTAGTGTCTGGTTTTACAACAAAAGCACACAAAAGGAACAAAAGATTAACAAGGACAGTTATGTACATGTCATGGCACTTATTTGAGACAATTAAAACTTTGCTCCTCAAGCCCAGACAACCATGTCGGATACAGAAAAACACTCCAGGTCTCATTTCACAATTCAGTTTTAGACTACATAAACTCATGTCAAATATTATCCTAAAGCACTCTACAAGTCAAACAACCCTGGCTTATTTAAAAATACTTATGCTCAATTAAATAATTTCAACTGATAAATTTAGGCTACATACAAGCCAATTCAATAATAGTTTCAGTGAATGCTATCCACCAATTCAGCTAAATTTGTTCAAAATCAGTTAAAGCAACACAGTGAAATAAAAAAATACAAGGATGCAGACTAATAAAGTAGTTCTGCATCAGAAAGCATAAAAAGTAGATTAAAAAATAAGAAAATGAGGCTATGAATGAGCTAGAATTAAAAACTGTCACAATAAATTTAGCACCAACAACATTCAAATGATATCAATCTTTTGTAAGTTTTCTGATAAAATCGTCTCAAAAACAATACTTGTGATATTTTTCTGCCTCACTACACCTGCATGTTAACATTTGTCACAATACAACAAAATTCCCAAAAAAATCTTTTCTTTTCACAATCCTCATTTGGGATTTTATAGTAAAAGTGGAAGATAACAGCAAAACATGGCAACTGTAGTCATCCACTTTTAATGTGCAAAGGCTCTGGGTGTGTTGTAAAGACAAGTGAAAAAGCAGATTTTAAAGTAGATGAATTGTCTAGAAACTCTCTCCATTATTTACACCTACAAGAAAGGGTGAAACTTAAGTCAGTAGCATAAAGCTAGTGCCTTCAAAAATGAACAGCAGTTCATTATGTCCTCACAAGAGGGAGACATTAAACAACTGTTGAGTATTTTCCTTAAACTACATTGGTTCAAATGAGCATTTCTGATTTTTCTTGATAGAATGAAACAGAAAAAAATACATCACAAAATGCTTTCAATTAATAAATTATGCTAACCGATATTTGGAAATGTTTTGTTTACTCCTAATTTTTATACTCTACAGCACCATTACATAGAACACCACTATCATGCATTTATTTAATCAGACACATATAATGCTCTAATAATGACAGACACAGCTGCATATTAACACTTTGTCTTTAATTTCATCCAAGAGTCACATTGACAAGTTACATAATAGCCATCATGAACAGATTCAAAATAGCTGTTTTTGTAATGACTCTTTAGCATCAAAATGCAGTAATAAAATAAAACTTGTTTGATATAGAAAAAGACCGGAAATAAAACTAGACGAAGAAAAAAAACAAAAACCTCAAAAATATTTCAGGTGATTCACTTACAATAAGCCATCAGAAAGACAATATCACTCTGTAAGAGTACACCAGTCTTTCGTCTTAGGCTCACTGCAAAACAAACTGTGACAGGCAGCAATAGCATAAATACAAGTTTGTCTCTTGCAGGTTTTACATTTTCCTCACATGAAGATTTCATGTTTGAAAAAAAAAAAAAAGATAAATCTCTACAGAGGTATCTATAACAAGGGAAACTAAATGAAAAGAAATGTATATTCATTCAACCCCAACACATTGCTCTTTTTAAATACCCAAAAAAAAGAGTAAAGTTTTGAAAATCTGAGGATGTATAATCATATATTCTGTTTAAATCAAACAAAACAGCATATTCCATCTGGGACAAAACTTTGAGAATTTGCTCTGTTTTAATGTATTTCAGTGATTTTCAGCTTGTATACAAATACAATAACACCTTCCTAAAATGCAGCATCTGCATTAATAGCAGAGTTCTTTTAAATTGCATTATTTGAGGAAACATTTAATGGTGTAAACGTAATCAAGTCCTTCAAATCTTTTTCCTGTCTGCCAACTCCTATGAGTTTACATAATTGTTTTAGGCAACTAATTTCCACAATCCTGACAAAGAACAGTAGGATGAGCTAGGGAAAGAACTTAAACTGAACAAAATACAATCCTCAATTTTCTCTGTGCTCCCTTTACAAAGGAAAGAAGTTAACAGTGAATTGAAATACTGTAGACTATGACCCTACTGCGCTTCAGAGCTTTCTGACCTTATGTTTACAAAAATAAAAGCACTGTAAAGTGCAAGCACAAACTCACACAATTATGAAAAAAGTAACAGCAGGACAATGCTTTAAGATTGTCATAAATCATAGGAAATGATAGTTTGTATGCGTGTGCAGTCTGGAGTGTTTGTGTGGCCCCGACCCGTCATGTGGTGGCGCATCACCTCAGGGCTCTTCCACTCAATGCACTCGCACTTAGTTCAACCTGCACATCTCAAACAAAACAACCAAAACAAAACAAACAAACAAAAAAACTAAAAGCAAATTCTGGAAAACCATGACGTCTTAGGAAAATGTCCACTGGAGATCAGCACTATTGAGAGCTTCTGATTGTGACAAGATTGTCTGTACATTCTCTTTTTAGCATAAAAATTCTGTAGAGGCTATCAAGGCTATAGGTTTCCATATGAAATCTGGATTTTGTTCCTAAGCAGTAGACTCGGCGACACCAGTAATAATATAGCAATAAAATTTTACACTGTGTAGGAGCAATAAAGCACAAAATAACTAAGAATATTAAAAAAAAGGAGAACAAAAAATGTGGCTCATTTGTCATGATCAATGCAAACTGCAGAGCAGAGAAGATCACAGATCTTTGTCATGGCAGTGAAAAGAATAATAATCATTCATATACGTATATCAAAAATTCACAAAATGTCCCGCATCTGGAATATTCAAAATACATATTAGAACTTTTAAAAAGCATTCATCTGGAGAAGGCTAAACATATGAGGAATATTGCTTTACTCAAAGTTGTAAAGGAGGATATATAAAGGATACAAGGTCACGGACGAAATGGAAACGTGACAAATTTACAGAGTTTTGGAAATGATGGTGAATACAGACAGAAAAGTGAATCACTTGATTCTCTCAGGGGAGGTATTCCCTTTAAATATGATCCTTTAGATGATAAATGGCAGAATGTAAAGAAGGGTAAAGTTTAAGAGAAGTAGAAACACAAGTTGTTATACTGAGCATTTCTGTAGAACAAAGAAAACCAAATATGTTTGAAAATGACTAAAAAGTGAGCAACAATGGCATAATCTGAAGGAGGTAAACAAAGTTTGATCAAAATTTAGGTGGCAGCTGTGTATATTTTACATTTTTTTCATAAAATACCAGCATAATTGAAATTCAAACATTTGTTAATGTTACTAAGATAAACCTTTATTAAACCAATATATAGATTTTAAGTCTAAAAAAACAACACAAAAACGTAGGGGTGCACTGATTCATCGGCCAGCTAATTTATTGGTGCAGATTTTCTTAATTTTGAGAGATTGGTGATCGTCTGATACTTTCACGTGAAGCCGATCTTATCCACCAATTTTATTAACCTCGGCAAAGGTCTAAAAATCAGCCACTGCCTTCTTCTGCTCTGCAGTGAGATCGGTTTGACTGACATACATGCATGCACTGTCTCCAACTCAGCGGCTTTCTTGCTATTTTTAGGAACATTTCTGACAAAAAATTGGTATCAATCAAAATCGGATTCTGCAGGCCAGGCTTTTTAAAGATTGGCAATCGGCCAAAACACTGCAATCAGTGCACCCCTACAAAAATGACTACCTAATCTTAGAAATAATCGGCAACTTTCTTAAATTTGTGAAAAAAAAAAAGTCTTAAATCTTCCTTCTTTATCTTTTTAAGTTTAAAAGTAGCTCCCCTTTACTTCTGGTTAATTGCGAATATATTTCATACATGTACAGGACTCATAAGAGTACAGAGTCCCTCAAACTAAACCCTGATCACTGACGCATTTTAGCGCAACAGTTTGCTCAACCTAAAAGTAAATTTTCAGAATGAGATTTAAATCCACCTTATAGCATAATGAAAATATTTCCTTTTGTGAAGACCAGAAACATGGTGGATATTCTGGAAGGTTAAATATTTCAATATTGACTGGAAATAAAAAAAATCATGTACAAGAACTCAGAAAATTGTGACTGTATCAATAAGTGGCTCCAACGTTTTCTTTTAACAATGTAACACTGAGAAAAAAGTACCAAAAATTTTGGTGATTGTTTGCTTTCACTGGTCGCATGCCATAATTTGATCCCTTTTAACCGGTTACAAGACTGGGTAGGCATGTGCCGGTTACCAGTATCAAGATATACCAATGCTTAAAATATTATAGCTTTGGAATGAGAAAGAAAAAATTTCTTAGCATTCAAACTTGTTTTAATTACCCATAGTTTCCTCCAGCTTTGTGGGGCAGGGAGAGTAATACAGTGCTGCCTCTCCTCAAAATGCTTTCAAAACAAAAACTATTTGATGAGTTCTTTTTTTTTTTTTTTTACTTTTTAAAACGGTGATACAGTGAAAGCGTGGTCGCTTTGGTATATTTTGAGAATCTGATACCGGCCCATGCCAACATGAAAGGCAAACAAAAGCACACAAAAAAAAGGTGTTTAATTTTTTCACCCAATGCATTTTGGTCCAAGTTGTGTATTATCAAATGAAACAAAACATTGAAATAACCAAAACTGTTTGAATCTATGAAGCGACAAGGACAAGAGATCAGTTTGCATGCATGTAACCTAAAAATAGTCAAAAACCATGACATCATTGTTAATTTTTCCATTTTTGTCACTGAACCCTGAGCTACATCATATTACTGTGTTTACACACACACATTCATACGCGCGCGCACACACACACTCATAGCAGTTATAATTGTTGACGTTCAGAGACCCGAGACAACCTCAAATATGGCTGCTGAAGCTTCGTGCTTCCAGCCATTCCTCACCGGTTCCCCCAGGCCTTCCTTCTTCACAGAAATAACATGAGCCCATTTATTCTGCATTTTCATTTAAAAGTTCAAAAGGCAGCTACCATTAAAGAGAGGAAATGATAAAACATTACAAGAACAAAACAAAAACAGATTTCACAAAAAGTTGTGTTCTCTTTACAATCCAGAGATTGTTTGCGTCTCGGTAAATTTGTGTTAAAAACATGCAGCGGCAAGGGAGAACAGGTAAAAATAAATTAAAATTGACCCCAAGAATCCTAATAAGTGCTTGCCCTTCAAGTATTTAAGCATTGTATCCCAAAAAAAAAGCCAGTATTTGGCATCACGACAATTCTTCCTTTGGGGAAAAAAAGGGTTGTTTACAGGCTGAAATGAAAAGAAACTCATGGATACAACACCAATAAGAAAGGGTAAACTTCATTTTATGTTTGTGTTTAATGAAATGTTGTCCTTTACTGTGTGAAAAAGTTACTACAAGGTAACCAGTATTGCCCCTTACAGAATTCCCTCTCACCAGGAGAGGCCCTGCTCCCTCTAGTCTATCAGTTGTGTTTCTTTATGAGTGCATCTACTGAGCTATCATGGTCTTTAGGGCTGAAGTCGGGACAGATACCATTGGCTGTTTTGCTGTTGGCAGTGCCTTGCAGGTTTATAGTCGATGGGTTGGTCGGGGTGTGGTGTTCCTGACAAGGTCCACTCTGAGGACCTACACTTTCAGTGTGAAGATAGTCATCAGCAAAGTCTGGGTTCTCCTCCACAAAACCTCGGAACTTATCTGAAAAGACCACAAGGGGGAGCCAGAGACAAAGACAACGTTACAAGCTGGCTGAACTTTAAATGTTTAGACTGTGAAAGAAGACCATCCCCACTTTAAAGTTTATAACAGAGAAGAGCGTTGAAGTGTTTGGAGGATTGCTTTACCAAATGTAATCTTCCCCGTGTCATCGACGTCGATGGCCGTAAACAGACGGGACACGTTGAGGTGAGTCACTCCTAAAGCCGTCTTCAGCACAACTGCCAGCTCGCTCTCTGTGATGGCACTGTCTTCCTCTGCCTCAAACATCTGCAAAAGAGGAAACGCATATCGAACAGTTCATTTAAAAGATTTTGAAAATTTGTAAGTATACTTGGTTCGGATGCACATTCACGTTTCATTTCTATGAAACAGAGCTCTGAATAGCTGCACAATGAACCTGGAAAGTAATGTTTAATAAACAGCTTGCACTCAGAAACAAACAAACAAAAAAACAACAAACAAAAAAAAAAACAACATCATACTACTTCGACACTCAAATTACCAAGTAGCACTTGAATATAACTAAACTCAGGCCAAGTCAACAAGCACAGTGCGTCATTTTGTCAGACGATAAGATCAGCACAGTTTGATCTTGTTCTATTTGTCTTCAATCCATTTTTTTCCAAATAATTAAGGACAGAAAGAATCAAAACCTACCTTGAAAGCCAATTTCATTGTTTCCAGAGTTTTGGCAGGTCTGCATACAACAGATAAGGCTATCACATACTCTCTAATATCCATGCTGTTATCTTCATGCTGTAAAAAAAGAATGAAGACAAGCTATAATACAAAAAAAGAAGTTTGCTGCCACCAAAAAAGTAGTCAAAAATTCGTTTGGCCCTGTCACCATCAGCAGTCTGATTGAGCATAAGTAAATGAAACAAAAGGATAAATTAAATTTACAATGGAAGTTGCTGAAATAGCGTGTGCTAAATTAAATTAATTTGTCACACGCTGGAAATCCTTTATGAGCTCACGAGAGTAACATTATACGGGGTTTAATTTTAGCAGAATAATGTGGCCAAAAAGGGACATATTGCTACCTGGTTTCACAGAGTGACAAACTTTTCCATCAGTTTTCTACCCCCAACACCTCTACCAGCATATCCCAAGATCACATTTCCAGGATTCATCATGGTCAAGTTGTCTCTGAGGACTTTTTTTTTTTTTTTTCAGGAACTGGTCAGACCAGAAATTGATTAAAAACCCTTGATAATGTGCTTGGGAGGATTTTCTGTAGCATTCTGACTCCTATTAGAACAAAATCCTGAGAAACTATTAATGCACGTCCAGACGAAAAATAAATCTTTTGAAATGCAAAGTGTTGCCATAGCAATATCTTTCCTAAGAAGGTATAAATGGTTGAATAAATGCATAGTTTGAGATATTGAATTTTGTTTTTTAATGTGTACAGATACACTAACCACAAAGTTCTGAGCACATAGAGGACTTTTTGATAATTACAAATCTATTTATTTTACCCATCTTCCTGAACTGCAAGACAATATTCTTTGTCAACTACAATGACCTACAAGTTCATTGTCTTTTTTTTTTTCTTTCACAAAACACATACTTATCAAGCTGTAGCTGTGTGAGTAAGGTCTTTACCTCATCGAAAAGAGCAAACATGTCGCGCAGCATATCTGAAACTGGGACATCAAGGAAGTGAGCAAAGTCTTCCAAGGCAAGTTTCTGCCCTTCAAGCTTTCTGGCTCTGTTCCCGTATTCCTGCAAAACCTTCTCTGTGTTCTGGGGTTTCAGCCTGTGACAGCATGGGAGGAAACACTTGTTTAGGATCTGTAAACTATTATGCATTATGTGAGCAAGAAAACATTTTCTAATTATTTAAAAGGAGAAAAAAAGGACAACTGATACATTGAGAAAGGATAATTTTCTCTCAACTGCAAGGACAATTTTGGTTGACGTTTAGAGTAGAAAACATCACTGAATTTTACAGTACTTTTAAAAGAAGAAGTTCAGTCAAATCTCCAGTAGCTAGAGAGGAACTGGAACTCTTTTCCGGTAGCTGCTCGTCACAAAAAGCACCAATCCACTGCAAACAGTTTACTGGTGCATCTTACAGTGTCAAAAATCTATCCTAAACAAAAATCAGATAATGAAGTTTGAATATGCAACACTTATTTACAATACTGCGGCCAACAAACAAATCCCTGCTGATTTCCTGCTGTGATTTTCATCGTCTCCCATTCGTGCCCTTTACTTAGTTCTCTTAAATGAGTGCTATGCATTGGAAAACTTGACTCACCCCAGTCTCCTGACAAGCTTGGCAAACTCCAACAGACAGGTGTCGACCGGCAGCCTCAGCTGGCCCTCTGCCATCGCCAGCTGGCAGTCTTCAAATGAATAATCTGTGATAGGTACCCCAAGAGCTCTGAGCGCACCAGAGATGACGGGACAACGACAGGAGAAATCAATACTTTGCTTTAGGTTTATGTTGTTATTATGGAAAAAAATGTATGCTTCCATCTCAAACGTATGAAACTTTTAGTGATCACAGATCAAATCCTTATGATTAGATAGTGAGATTTTACAAATCTGTGGCCATCTGAGCTTCCTTTCTGTTACATGTGGTGATGTGCATACCAAAGTGCAGCGTACAGGACGGTGTAATTTCTCACATCTGCCAAAACAATCAATACATTTCACTTACTTGGCCATGACTCGTCTCACATTGACAGCAAAAAGAGCCGGATTCCTTTTCTCCTCCTCCGAAGGGGTGTAAATGGGAAGGAACTGCACAAAAACCAAAAATAAAATGTGAGCTGTTCATCATTTAAGAGGAAAAAAAAATCTAATTTTAACAAAAATTAGAATGTCAAAAGAACCTGAGGGCTTCTAAGGTCAAATTCTTGCTTTTAATGACTGACAAACATCAAGTAAGCCATCTTTGACAATGAGAGAAAAATACACACATATTCCTGCTTTAATACTTACCTCTATCACAAATTCATTGTGTAACTGGCAGAGAGTCAGCCATAAGATTTTAAAACTGAAAGGCAGAAAGAGAAAAATCATAAGTGACCAATAAAGACACATACAGCAGTTTCTATGACAGCAACACTTTGTTTAATGTTGCGCAGATAGTCATTCTGTCAAATGACTATCTGGCTCAGTGAGGACAACTAACAACGCAGCACAGATCTAAGTTGTAATAATAATGCTAAGATGAAAACTATAAGCACTGGGTTTCTTTCTTTTACGCCCGCAAATGTCAATTTTATGACATCCAATTTCTAAAATGGGTTGCAATTGTTTAAGGTACATCAAAAATAACTTGTGCATTTTGAATGAATCCGAAACCATATGAAATTTTGTTACACATTTATTTAATTGTTTACCTCCCCACAAAATGCAAATTTCTAACAACATTGCTAGCACACCATTGACCATATAATAATTACTGAAAAAAAAAAAAACAGTACGTACGCTCCTGGTCCTTGCCACGTCCATGTGATTGTGTCCTGTTAAAAACACATAAAACTATTAAGCTCAATTTGCTTTAAAACATATTATTATTGTACTTTTTCCTTGGACTTTATGTACAGATAGCAAGCTGATGTATTTACCAGACTATTATATATATATATATATATATATATATATATATATATATATATATATATATATATA
>CAEFZY010076843.1:0-15839 GCA_903066815.1 Brachyrhaphis roseni
CAGGGGTGTCCAAAGTCGGTCCTCGAGGGCCGGCATCCTGCATGGTTTAGTTTTCTCCCTGGTGGTAGTAACAATCTTCTCAGCAAGTCAGTATTCTCCTAAGGCCTCTAATGAGCCATCATTTGATCCAGGTGCGTTAAACCAAGGAGAGAACTAAAACACGCAGGATGCTGGCCCTCCAGGACCGACGTTGGACACCCCTGTCCTAGCACCACTTTTGAGGACAAAGCTCCTCCTTCCCCCACAACTCTGTCACTCAGCTCCTTCAGACTAGCCAGCAGCAATTAGCAAACACATGATGAACGGCGCATCTGCTGAGCTCGTTATATGAGCTACTTCTCAGTGCATCGCTGGTAAAAATGTTGTTAAAAGGTTTATAGAGGAGCCATGTTGTGATGACTTCCTGAAGGCGGAGTCTCAGAAAGAGCAGGAGTTTTTAAAGCAACAGAGTCCCAATTTCAAGGTGTTAAATTACAAAGTCAAATTTCTTTTAAGTCATATTTGACATATAAATATTATAGCACTTTTATAAGAACTGAAGGTAACATAGTTACTTGATTGTGCTGTAAAATGGTACTATGAGTCTGGAAAATACATAACACTGGTGCTTTAAATGTAATAAGTCACTGTTCATATCTGAAAGAATGGCCCATTTTTGCTTCTTTTTTCCCTTCTTAGGTCAAATGTCCTTGAAACATCTGATGACGGCTACCTAAAGAGATGCTTCCATGATGTCGAGAACCATCCCTACTGCCCCATCTTCCGCCTCAGAGATCTGGTCAGCAGAACGGGACATGACTTCCAGGAGATGGCTGTTAAGGTAGAGAGAAGCAACTGGTTTCACTTGATTTTTCTCGCAGCATTCATAAAATTCCCCTGGATTTTATGTAACATATACAAACTGAAACCACTGTTCAGTTCAACATCTCGTTGATGACGGTTCATGTTGAGGGGAGGAGAGAAATTTGAATGTCAGTCTCTTGTACACACTGGAGGTGGTTACACTAAGTGGAGAACAACGGATGATTTTTACCAATTTATCTTGTTTATGGCTGCAACTAACAATTATTTTATAATTAATTAATCTACAAAATATTCTGACAGTTAATCAATTAATAGGATAAAGAAATGAAAACATTACATAGATTTTTTTTATTATTATTATTGAACCACTCAAGCTTTTTTTTTTAAATAAAATGTTACAAATACACTAAAAGATGCAAATAAATAATTTTCTTATTTAAGAAAAGAATTGGATTAATATTTTATTGCCTAAAATTTAATACCAAAGCATTCCTTTAGAAGATCTGAACCGGTTACAGTACTCCTAGGAAGGAACTGGATGTCATCTGTTGCTGTTGATATGCAGCAATAATAATGTATCACTGTATTCAATAGATTAAAGAAAATGGAGGATTTTTGCTAAGAGAAACTGCTGAAATTGTTTGAAATGCTTGGATAAAATGTCAAAATGCTGCATTTGCATTCACTCCTTCTACTTGGATACCCATAAATAAAACCCAGTGGGAAAAAAAATTATTTCAGAAGCCACCTGTTGAAACTCCTGTTAGTTTACAAGATCAAATTTAGAAAGTACCATCTGGTTTTATCAGAACAAGAATCCAGAGAAACCCCTACTAGCTTATAAATTACGGACCACTTCTTCTTAAACATGGGGAACCAATGCGTAGTTTTATATTTTTTTGTTTTCTTTTGCTCTTTCCTTTGTTGTACTTTCTTCTAATTCATGTGAAGCACTTTGAGCTGCCTTGTTGCTGAAAATGTGCTACATAAATAAAATTACCTTACCTAATTAGCGAGTGGCAGAAAAAAAGCTTAAGTTGAATAACCTCAAATGAAGTCAAGTAACACAACTCATCAGGCGTTAACTGTGACCTTTTTGATTTCATGATGCTCGAGGCCTGTCACTTTGTTTTCCATACATTCTGTCTTACCTTAGGTTCACTGTGTGTTCGACAGGGCGGCTCCATCGGTATTCTCATCGAGTGGAACTGCGACCTGGATAAGGACTCGTCAGAGTGTAATCCACAGTACAGCTTCACCCGTTTGGACATGAACTTAAACAACTCTATTACATCAGGATACAACTTCAGGTGTTCCTCTAAGATGCTTCTGCTTAACTTTCTCCTTTTTTACATATTTGGTTAACCTGAACTGTTTTCCTTTTCTCCTCCAGACATGCGAGATATTACAAAGATCAAAATGGTGAAACTTTTCGCACACTGTACAAAGTGTATGGGATTCGATTTGACATCATGATCAATGGGAAGGTAAAGCAGTAACATGAACAACTCATAAGGAAAGTACAGCGGGTAAAGTTGAACATGTCAGCGTTTTGCCAGTTTCGATATTCAGTGGAGCCATTGATGTAAAATTCACACTAAATGTCGCTAACATGTCGATATTGAACATATGAAGAATTGAATGTGCAAAAAGGCATAGAAAGCAAAGAAACCAGCTGAAATCTCTTGCTATTAGAAACCAAACCTGCTGCTGTGTTCAAATCTATATGAGTTGGTTTAACATGATCTAATAAAAATGAGAAAATATTTTTGGTTTTAGTGATATAAATCTCTTCAATCAAGTTTTATATTTTGTTCCAAGAACTTCTTGTTTTTACGAGCTTCGTATCTCATTTTAATGAGTTATTCATAACATTGAAAATATTTAAATGGAAAAAAAACCCCACTGATTTGTTCTGTACATAATTTACCTGCTGTGTGTGATTCTACAAATAAAATAAATGTATTGTTGATGTTTTGCAGGCTGGGAAATTCAACATCGTTCCTACAATAATTGCGATTGGCTCAGGTGTTGCCCTGATGGGTATCGTAAGTAATTTATTAAAATATGCAGTGGATGCAGTGCATTGCAAATATATTTAGACACTTTCAAGCTTTAATTAAGATTTTATGTGATAGACCAAGACTAATTAATGCATGATTGTAAAGAGGGCAGAAAATTATGCTCCAAATTTTAGTGAGGCCTGGAGTTCTTTTGTTTCCTGTGCCAAACATACTTCCAGGTCTGGTTTTCTTTTCTTAGGAAAGATGTTTAGCCTCATCCATCTCCTCGGCTGTAACCACAGATGTTGTGTTCAGTGTCAGCTCTGTGGCTTTGTCTTCATGCCAGCAGTCTGAGTTTGCAGTGTAACTGATGTCGGCACATAATCTTTGTAAACAAACGATAATTAGGTTTCTTACATTTTATCGCTAAATTCACGTCTGACACACGCTCAGCCTCAACTTTTCTGCTCCTCATGTATGGAACACCAACAAGGCCAAAATGGTGTGAAATTCATGTTTTCCAAAATACATCAACATACAAGCAACTGAAAAACATGAGTAACTACGCCACCAACAAATGACCGATTGTTTTCATCCAATCAGCACATTCCTTGGATGAAAAAGGACCAATCACAACCAACAAGTCAAAATCCCCCTGGAAGTGACAGAAATGACAAATCAAAAATATAGAATTTAAGAAAAACACAATAGAACACTTAAATTTTGTTGCCTAATAATATGGAGATAAGGAAACAAATGCGGTTTCTACATTTCTTGAGTTACTATGATGTGATCCTGTGCCACAGTCCCAATCAACTCACTCTGCACTTTTGAAAAGCTTGCTACACCACCGGTTTCAAGCCATGTATGATTTCAATTCCATTTCACAATGATGCAGTACATTGTGTTGGTTTATGGTTTTAAAATCTCAAAGTACATTGAAATCTGTGGTTATGTGACAAAGTAAAAGCAATTTGAACAGTTTTGGAGGGCATTGCTTTACAATTTCTGAAAAATAAATAAGTATCCTCCTGTGTTTTTGAGAGTTCAGGTCTTATATTTGTCTTGCAGGGAGCCTTTGTGTGTGATATGATACTTCTCTACATGATGAACACAAGCTCCTTCTACCGAGAGAGGAAATTTGAAATAATCAACTTTAAGTATGGCTCAAGGCACAAGTTTTTTTTTTCCCCTTCTCCTCAGTGATTCTTGTCACCTTCATGCAAGCTTTTCTATTTATTTATTTTTTTACAGAAAAGAGAAAAATAAGCCAAAGGACGATAAAGCAAGCAACCGGGATAGGAGATCCAGAAAAGCCGGCGTGGACAAAGATGCAGCCAACTCTATCAGAAAGCCAGAGGAAACTGAGCTAACGGTGGAGACGTCTGCTCCTGAGGAGAGCCATGCGGAGAAACGGGGTCCCACCGTTCCACGCAACACGGGGCAGCGATACTCAGCCGTCCAGTCCAAACACGGCGCGGCGCCAAAGCATCACATCAGTTTCTCTTCGCCCAACTAGAATGGGGGGCAACTGACGACTACTTGACTGCAGACGTCTCTTTAACGCTGCGGAAGGTGGATTCCAGTGTCGGACTGACGTCTGCTGATGGCCCGGTCCCTGACTGATGATGAGTTGAAGGAAGGAAATCTCAAATGTTCTGCAGAGGGACCAGGCAGTCATAGGAGGAGGGTGATCGTTATGTTCAAAGAGTTAAACTAAAACTTTGTCAGAGTCGAATGTTTATCAAGACGTAGTCACTGACAAGAATCACTAAACACGCAGATGTGGGGCTGAGGGTTTGAAAATGACTCTGCGTGAATGGAGATGGTGCGAGTGGTGACATTAAAGGGCTCGTTTGTAAAATTGCATGACGAATTGCGCCACTGTTACATCTGTATACTCCAAAGGCTCGGCAGTCATACGATGCAAGCACCTAACCTCATATCAAACGTATATTTGTGTCGATAATGTGACTGTCGGATGTTGCGACTTGTAAAATAATCGTCCAACTTGTAAAGTTAACACTTCCTTTGGTAGCCGTTTCACAAAAACTGAATCACTTTAATTTACGTCGCTGGTCTTACTAGAGGCAAATCCACTATGGGATATCAGGGCCATTGCAGATAGAAAAAAACTCAAATTTTGAGAATAATCTTAAAAACTTGTGCATAGTTTCTTAGAAAAGTTTCTAAGTTTCTTAACTTAAGAAATCCTTAAGTTTTTCTTAAAACTAAGCCATTTGAGTAAAATGTGAACATTTCTGAACCGAAGATATAGAAAAGGTCAGGGTACAATGGCATGATTTGTAACAGACGTGTCAAAGATGCTTTTGGAAGCAATATGTTAATAAAAAAAAAGAAAAAAGGGTTTTCCTGTTGGACACTAAATATTAAGTGAAAATGACATATGTGAACTGTTAATGCTGCTACTTTTTATCTGTAATTTGATTTCCAGCCAGTGGCTACAAAGTGTTTTGATCATGTAAATGAAGCCGTCTGCTGTGTCTTAGTTCTCTGTGGTTGGCTGTAGTTGAATGGATGCTGAGTTTTTTCAGTCTGTTCTACATAATGTTGATTTAATGCCTGACTCATCAAGAGATGAATGGAAAGCAATCTGTAAAGAGGTTTTTATTCCAATCAGTTGCAATATTCAACATGTATTACATGAAAATGTTGCCACACTTTATTAGGATTTGACAAGCTAAGCTATTAATCGTTGTGGTCATGTTACTGGTAGCTGTAGTAGAAGGAGGACAAATAATGCTACCTACAGTAAAACTGACAATTCATTAAACCATCTACTCACAACAGAAATATTTAAAGTCTTTCACTACAGGATTGAGCTACGAACAGCAGCAGGCTAGACAAATCTAATGATTTACAGAGCTTCATATCGAAACATTTCAGGGGTGATTGTGGGCGGGCGTCTCAGTAAACGTGCACCATCCCGTACAGGAAAGTCCAGAACAGGACGTAGGTGAAAAGCCCTCCGACCAGCCCTCCGGTGAAGAGCAGCCGCCGCGATTTGAAGCACTTGTTCCACCGCCGTCCAGCCTTGAGGATGAGCAGCAGGGAGAGCAGGAAGGACGAGAGGAAATAGAAAACAAACCCGTACAGTCCCGTCAGCCCGAGGATGCCGGCCGTCGCCCCCGACAGAGCGGAAACGGAGGTGCGGCAGTAGTCCAGCACGGCGGCGTTGCCCCTCACCGCCACCTCGCTGATGAACTGTGGTCCCTCGCGCTTGGCCCCAACTCCTGCCATCTTGGCTTTGGTCTACCACCAGGTTGTGCTGTCGTTAAAGGAAACATTTGCAGGGTCAGGCTACTATCGTCCAATCTTAAACAATTGCTGTTTTTGCACATTTATGTTGCAGAGTGAAGTGCACTATAAACCTGTTACAGGTTTTAAAAAGGTACATGGACACATTTATCTGATTAATTCCTGTCACCTTTTGCCCCATGTCAATTTATAGTTTTACTGAATTCCTTCAGTTTCATATTCTATGGAAACTGAAAAAAATATTTTTTACTGAGATTTTAAGCAGCAATAGCAGAGAGATAGCTCTGTAACAGTAATATTATTGTCCGTTTATATTGTTACCCACCACTCAGAAAAACATATGCTTATATTCACCCAGAAATAATAATAAAAAAAAGTTATCTTGAAGAAAAATCTGAATCCAAAGTCAGTATCGACAAGTCAGAGCTTTAAATAATACGCAGATTATTTGATCAAAGCATCTAAAGAAACTCTGTCAGGACAGACAGCGTTTGAAAGAAAGATGGATTAAAAACAAGGTAATGTTTATTCAATCTCTTCTTAATAAGCCTACAATTGCTGAGTTAGAAAGATCAAAGTGATGCACTTAACAAATAAATCACAAACATAAAACAACCGAACAACAACAGAAGCACAGAAGCATTAAAAGAACCAAATATGAGCGTCAAGAGTGAAAAAAATTAAATAAAAACAACTGATAGAATTGGCTATTGCTAGTTTAGGCCGAAATGGAGCTATTAGTTAGCTTCTGTACATTAATCAAATCCCTAAAATCACAGTAAAATCACCGGCCTGGACAACAACCACCAAGTGAGCGCTCGGTGCTCCAATGTGACCATGAGTTTGCCTGACTGCACTTTAACTCAACACTGCTGCTTTACATTCCTGTCACTTCTGCTGCTGCTGACAGGCTAGCTCTGTTAGCCCTCGCTAACAGTCACGACCACTCACCGGATTTTAACGAACTTTTCCGATTCCACTCGATGAAATTATTGCGGCATAATAATAACAGAACAGAAGGTTACTTCACACCGTTGGGCATCTGGTGATTTAGTAAATATCAGCTGCTCTAGCTCGGACACGGCGCATTCATCCTCACAGGACTGACACTCCTAGCCGAAAGTCAACCATGCTCCTTCGCAATGCATTGTGGGTACAAGACAGTCATCAAACAAGAGAGGTGTGTTTGCAAGACGGGGAAAAGTAGGATATTATCATTTCAAAGCAAAAAATCCACCCAAATGTTGTCATAATACATTTCATAGATGTTGCTGTGCTAGACATGCTATATGCTCACGATATCCAAATTTACAGAAAGATGGATTTTATTCAAGTGCTAAAATTTAAAACGTGAATAAGCTATTGTGTCAATATTTATAAATGTAACAATTCCATAAAATTAATATATATAATATAAATGTGCAATAAATAGATAATTATTTTTAACGATAGTTATTTAATTAAAAAATACATAGTGAAAAAGAATCCTTACTTATTACACTTTTATATGTGTAAGCTAGCATATAAATACATTAAAAATGTACCTGTCTTCAACAAATCTTCATCTAAGATTAAGTACGTGGTATGTGAAATAAAAAAAAAAATCCCAAAGATCTAACATGCCTGCCCAAATATAGTTAAATAGACTTTAAGCAGAAAAGGAGCACCAGAAGTACCAAAAAAATAAACAGAGTGGCTGTACCCAAATGAAAGATTTATTCAAATTTGTTTCAAGTTAACAAGACATGTCTAAAAGTACTGAAGACTACTGAAGTCAAAATAAAGAAAGGAATTACTAAAATATCATTTTTATTAGCTTTTCTGCAACAGCAGACTGTTTACAGTCACTTCTGCTTTCTTTAAGATTTCCGATTTATTTATTTTTAACGTGAACGCAACCAAGTCGACTTTGCCTTCAGGATGTTGTGCAGCAGCTAGCGGAGCCAGCAGTCATGTCTGACTTCATCCTGGGGATAGATCTGGGCACCACGTCGGTGAAAGCTGTGTTGTTGGCAGCGGGCTGCAGAACTGTGGCTGCGGGTCACTCGGAACCAACCGCTGCCGATGTTAGCGACGATAGCGGGATAAAGGTGAGCTGCAGTGCTCGCTCACAGCTGAGGGGAACTGAACACATCTCAGCCTCTGTCTCTGTGTCATCCAGGCGAAAGAGCAGGACCCCGGTCTGATAATAAACGCTGTGAACCGCTGCTTGGCTCAGCTGCCCGGAGACAAACTGCAGCATGTCAGCAGGGTCGGCCTGGCGGGACAGATGCACGGGGTTCTGTTCTGGAAGGGAAACAGCGGTAAGAACCTGAGTGAAGATGGTCCCCTTACACCTTCTTCAAATCAGACGAAATGAGTGTCAATTAACTCGACTACGTTTGTGCTGCTTTGGCTTTGAGAATATTAATGAAAGGTTAAAGGTCAAAAGGTCAACCAGCCCCCCACTTTTATAAAATCAAACAAAATGGGTGTCAATCAACTCGGCTATGTTTGTGCTGGTTTGTGCAGCAAAGATTTCCGTTTGTGCCGCTATCATTTTAAGTTGGGTGTGCTGGTTTACCTTTTGACCTTTAACCTTTCATTAATATCTTCAAAGCCAAAGCAGCACAAACGAACATTTTTGCTGCAGAAACCAGCACAAACGTAGTCGAGTTAATTGACACCCATTTCGTCTGATTTGAAGAAGGTGGGGGCTGGTTGACCTTTGATGACCTCTAAAAATATTTCTTTGTATCTTTAAAATGATAGCAGCACAAACGAAAATTTTTGCTGCACAAACGTTTAACACCAATTTTGTCTGATTTGAAGAAGGTGGGGGGGCCAACTTCACTCAGGTCCGGTAAGAGGACTGTCTGCTCTCACATTTCAAAATAAACTGCATTGTGGTGAAAGTGCAATAAGCTTGTCTCCTATTTATTTAAAAAATGATTTTGTGCATACTTAGGTGCTGGGTAGTTTGTCCTGAAGAGCTTGCTAAAAATAAATCAGAGTTTTGTAATCTCAGTCGTAATCGTTAAATATTAACGATGGACATTTATGAACTCTGCACATTTCAGATGCAGAGAACTCAGGCGTCAAAGACTGAATGTGAAATAAATAGGATGAAGTGTTTGCTAGAATTATGTTAAACCATTTATTATCCAATCTTTGAAAGGACAGTTAGTTTAGCCATAAAAGCTTATAAATAATTTATGAATCATACTTGCTCTGACACAAAATGTTAAGCAAGGTGTGCTATAAAATATTAAAAATATTATATTATATATTGAAAACTTCCACTAAATGAAGCAGCTGTTTGTTAGGCTTGTGTTTTTGCTTTTGTTTGTTTCTCGGAATCAAACCTTTTATAAAAATTATTAGTTTTATGTTATTTGTTATCTTAGAAAACTTGCATGCGTGGTGTGTTTGATCAAAGATTTAAAAATAAATACAGAAATTACTAACACAAAACATGGAAGTTGAAAACTGGAAGTATATAAAATGCTATAATTCTAACTTTTCTCACACAAAAAAAAATTCTACACACATTAAACATCTGTGTAATTTAAACCAGTGGTAAACAATATATCAAATTTTTAAAATAAAATTTCAGGCTTTCTACACTCATGTTCAATGAGTGTGTTCAGTGTGACAAATAGTTGACATTAATTATTTGTCACAGGGGCAGAGGTGATGTCACACTGTGTGAAAATTGATTTTACTTATATTTCAAAACAAAGACAAAATGATAAATTAAAATCTTACTAAAAAACTTCTAAAATGTTTTGGCATTTTCATCATTCATTCACTTCATGTAGATATATTTAGGGGGATTTTTACTGGAATTATGTTTACATCCTTTCTAATCTCAGTGTTCCAATTATACATAAAGTATCATTTTTCTGTGTCGCAGGCTGTGATTGGTCAAATGGGAACTACTTCACACCCAGAGACACCAGTCAGCTGGTCACATGGCAGGACGGACGCTGCAGCGGTGACTTCCTGTCGTCTCTTCCAAAGCCGGAGTCTCACCTCGGCGTTTCCACGGGCTTCGGCTGCCCGACGATCTTCTGGTACATGAAGCACAGGTTGGTGCGCATCTCAGGCTCCACTTCCCTCTGTGATTTGATAAATATAAAAATAAAACAGACATTTTTTTTTCTGGTTTCTCTGTAGGCCTCAATTCCTGGAGGACTTTAGCGTTGCAGGTACGATCCAGGACTACGTGGTGTCCATGCTGTGCGGGTTGGACTCATGCGTGATGACGCCTCAGAATGCAGCCAGCTGGGGATTCTTCAACACCACAAGCAGTCAGTGGAACGAGAACATGTACGTCAAAAGCTAAACTCTGCGTCCCACGGCTTGTGCATGTACGATTTGAGCTGTAATAGCACCTAACAGTTCCCACCGTCACCACCAGAGAGGTGTGTGTCCTTCTTAACAAACTACCCTGTGTGCGTGCTGTAGTCTGAAGGCTGCTGGCTTCCCCATTCGCCTGCTTCCTCGCTGTGTGCCGCCTGGTGCCTTGGTGGGACAGACGCACTCTGCCTGGCACGGCATTCCTGCTGGTACACCAGTAGGGGCCGCCCTAGGAGACTTCCAGTGCTCCGTCTACTCCTGCATGAGTTCACCAGCAGATGCAGGTGAAACAGGAAGTCAAGTCTGTACTATGATTTAGTGCGTTATTTGCTACATCTTTATGTGTTATAAATAAGGAGATCAGTTTGTTTCCACTAGAGAACTTAAGAAAGCTAATCTGATTAATGCATGAAATGAAATGTCCCATACTCCTGTTTTGATTTAGTTTTGTTAACTTTGAGCACCAAAGAAGAAGTTTAAAAGTATTTGAAACTCCATATCTGAGAGGCTTTGTCGTTTTTGAAAATCTCCCAGTTCTCAACTTAAGCACATCAGCCCAGCTGACGTTTGCCATGCCAGCTGACTTCACACCTCCTGACTCTCCTCAGCTTGAGTCGTCCATCTCCTACTTCCCTTACTTTGACTCATCATACTTGGCTGTGGCGGCGTCGCTCAACGGCGGGAACGCGTTGGACACTTTTGTGGAAACGTTGACCGCCTGGATGAAAGAACTCGGTATGTTTTACTACACAATAGTACCTCACAAAAACTTGTTTACGCCACTAATATTTTCATACCTCAATGTGGTTTATTGAGACATCATAGTTGGTGTTTAGGTATTATTATTCTAGTCTTCCAATAAAGCACACCGATCAGGTGATATTTTCAAATTTCCTG
Source organism: Brachyrhaphis roseni (assembly GCA_903066815.1). NCBI lineage: Eukaryota > Metazoa > Chordata > Actinopteri > Cyprinodontiformes > Poeciliidae > Brachyrhaphis > Brachyrhaphis roseni. The sequence continues at coordinate 11,325 of CAEFZY010076843.1, forward strand.
TCAACTTTAAACATTTTTTTAACTCACAAACATGGCAGCTGGCTGGATGAATAACTGCGCTAGCCCCACGAGCACCGGGCTTAGCAAGTTTTACCCTGTTTATAAATAAACATTTGAAAAGTGTGTCTGGGAAACAGTATGTATTCAAAGTTTATACTTTGTGTAACTCACTTTAGCGCAAGGGCAGCTGAAAGTCTTTCTGAGTATTGGCCAGCTGATAGATCGATCCCAATTTCCTTCATTTTGGGAGATTGGTGATCGGCCGATGCTTACATGTGAAGCCAATTGTAGCCACCAATCTTATCTACAATGGCAAAAAAAATATCTAAAAATCAAATGCTGTCCCCTGTTGAACTGCTCTGAGAGAGATTCTCCAGTTAACAATAGTCCCCTGTTGCCAACTCAACGACTTTCTCACTAAAGTTAGCAACATTTCAGACTAAATAATTGGTATTTGCTAAAATCAGAATTGACAGGTCAGGCTTTTTAAAGATTGGTGATCAGCCAGAAAACTGCAGTCGGTTCACCCTTAGTATCTCTATATCAGCTTTGCACATCTAGAAAAGCTGATAGAGATTGGGAAAGAATTAACAGATTCTTTCTCAATTCTTTGTAAAATACCTCAAGCTCAGTGAAATTAGATGGATCTGTAAACAGCAAGTTTTAAAACCTCAGATTCTCAATTAGATTTCTCAATTGTGCTTTAACTGGGCCATGTGGCGTGTACTTTGGAGGATGAAGCAAAGTAATTACTGTGGGGAAAATTAACTTCTGCTCCTTTTTAACCCTGTCAGGTGTGGAGCCGAAGGACCCGTGTATGTTTGAGAAGCTGATTGGCTCTGCCCTGAACCAGGAGAGCAGCGACCTGATGGTGAGTCCCACCGTCCTGGGGGAGAGACACAACCCCCTCTGCCTGGGTCAGGTCACCAACATCTCCCCCTTCAACCTTTCCCTGGGCCACGTGTTCAGAGCGCTTTGCCGCGGCGTCGTGAGCAACGTCACCTCCATGATGCCCGTGGAGCACCTGCAGCGGGCGGGCGTCCGCAGGCTGGTGGGGAGCGGGAGCGCGCTCACTCGCAACGAGGTGCTGAGGCAGGAAGTGGAGAGGGCGTTTCCTCTCCAGGTGGTTTACGGACAGAACGCGGACTCTGCTGTGGGCGTGGCCATGGCCCTCTGTGACCGAATCTGAACAGTCGACGGGGGAATCCCTGCATGTTTATTTGATTCGCCGAGATTTTTTGCACAACTTTTAAGACTTTGATTGAATAGAATTGTTTTTGTTTTAACTAATTAACAGATTTGCTTAAAGTAGACTTTTTTTGTGACTTAAACACTTTGCTCTGCTTTTCTTGTCTGGAAATATTTTTTACAATGCACCATGAGGTCTTCAGAATATCAGTCGAAGATAATTTTGCTAAAGTTGTATTGGTTTTTGTTTTTTAGATCATTAGAGTTGATATAAAAAAATAAACAAGAATAGCGCTTATAAAATTGTTAGATATTACAAAATCAATAGAAATCACTTACTGATCCCAATCTGGAAATCAATAAACATCTCTTTCTGACAGCACGTCTGTGTCCTAATTTGAGCAAAGGTCTAATAAATTGCAAATGCTGTACTTGAAGATAATCTTATTTTGTGTTATTTTATTGTGGTAATTCTCTGTTTTACACATTACCAGTAGATCGAGGCTTCAGTTTCTGCTGTTTTGGGTGATAGAATAAAAAAAAAAGTAAATTAAGAAAATAGAAGCACTTATATTTCGAGGCAGATTAAGAGACTGGGAAACTGATCTCCCTAATATTTTATCCCAACAGGCAAAGAGTTTGAAAGTGTTGCATGGAAAAACAGAAACTGTTACACCTCTTAAGGTTTTGCTAATTTTGAGTCTTTTAGTCTGTGAGGTAAGCGTCTCCATTCTTTTATAGCGCTACAAAAGAATAAAAAAAAGTAAAGTCTGATTATCTGTGTCGGCTGAGTTTTTCCTGCACGTGTGGTTGCATGGTTCCGGTCCGTCAGTGAATTAAGTTTCACAACATTAGGAGTTAAGTTAAACCTTAAAATCTAATGCAAAAACACTTAGAGATCATAAAGCAGAAACCTTTTATACAAGGACAAAGCTGCTGAAGACTTCATCATCAAATCAATTTATGCTCCCATCAGACGATACGCTTGAGGTCTGTGTGGTACATGCATGTTGGGTTGATGCGTTGCATTGTGTTCTTCGAAGTATTTATCATCAGCAGCCTTTCAAGCACTCAGAGCCTCAGTAATGTGCAGGATCTTATCTGGGTTGGGTCACTGAATCCCACTCAGGCTTTCTTCTCCCCACTTGACTTCATGTTAAGTGAGCATCTCACGATGCAGGATTCACACGCCCTGAACTAAGCCGGAGAGTGAACTGTCGTTTACTAAAAATTACATTTTTGTTTCAGTAAGCAGGAGAGAAAGGCTTATTCTGGTGAGTTAACTTGCACATTTATTTGCATTCTAATTTTTACAATAGAGCAATCTGAAAATTGTCTTAAAGCAAAGAGATCAGTATGAATGTGTTAATGATGTCTGCATAAATACAGACTGTGGAACAAACACTGTGCTGGTATTGTTGGACCTCAGCAATACTGCTGACCATGATAAATTATTGAGGCTGGAGAGCTGAGTTAGGACACTACTACAGTATTTGACTGGTTTGAGTTTTACTAAAGAACAGATCTCTTAGCATCAATTGGGAATTTCTTAACAGAAGAACAGAAGTCAAGTGTGGGGTACCCCAAATTTCCCCACACTTATTTAATATCTTCATGCTCCTGGCTAGATTATAACAAATTGCAGATGATACATAACTTTACATTAGAATGTCACCTTGTGAGTCTGAACCCATTAAACATGTGCATAGAACAAATCAATGTGTGGATGTGCCATCATTTTATCCAGCTGAACAAAAACACAACTGAAGTTATCTTTGGACCTAGAGAGGAACGATTTAGAGTCGGCATGCAGCTTCAGGTGTTACAGGTAAAAACTAGCAATCTGCCCTGAAATATGGGTGGACTCAGACCTGAACCTTCAGGATTGTATAAAGACTGTTACAAAATCAGTCTTCTATCACCTGAAGAACGTTTCCAGAATTAGAGGACTAATTTTCCAGCAAGAGCTATAGAAACTGATCCATGCCATTATCTTTAGTTGCATTGATTACTGCAACATTTTCTTTACAGACCTGACTAAAACAATCAGACGGCTGCAGCAGATCCAGCAAACTGTATTTCTTAAAGAAGCTTAGGTTCTTCTGTGTTTGCAGCAACAAGATGATGCAAATCTCCACTAAGTAATTTGTGGAGAGTGTAATATAGACTGCCATCATCTCTTTGAGTCTGACTGCAGTGTCTTTAAAGAGTGAGGTTCAGGAACCAATATCTTGTAAGTGCTTCCCCGAAAGGAGATAAGAGAAAAGATTATCTGTGAATTCGCTTTTTGATCATGATAGTTGCAGCACAAGATGAAGAAGTCATTTAGCTAAAGTAATGGCTGACAAATAATTCAACAGCTTTCTAGTTCTATTGCATAACTTGCATTAATGTCCTGTGATGTTCCTCAACCAATCCAGGAGCCATGTTGTGAAATTTAAAGCAGAAATGACTGAGGAGAGATTTTGTGGATTTAATTTTCAAGCACCTTGAAATTGGGACATTGCCAGGGAACCACGTGGCTCAGTGATACAGTGTATGCACCATATATGGCATAGAGGGAATGTTCCTCGACAAAGCTGTCTTGGGTTTGATTCCTGACCTCCAGTCATGTCTTGAATTTGAGTCCAACTTTCTGCATAGTAATGAACCCTCTTTCATAGCATGATGTCTGTGCAGGTACTCTAAGATTGAATTAGGTTAAGATTAAAAAAAATTCAATGGGGTTAAATTTCTTTAAACCCCTTTAAAGGGGAAAATTTCAACTTTAAAATTTTCAAATTTTCAACTGAAAATTTTAAAATATACAAAATTTCAGTTGAACATTTATTTATGAAATCAGGTTGTAATTTTATCTTTTAAAAATCCTTAATAACCTCTTTGAGTTTAATCACATTCAAAGTCAAGTTATTGACGTCTCATTGTCATAACACCAAAATTATAACTACAGCCTAATTAATATTTATAATGAGTAATATTACTGGTGTCTACACTGTAAAGCAAGGGACTGAGACAGCAGCCTTGTGGAACCCCAATTTACAACCAGCTGAGTTAACCTGGATTTGTTCTGTCTCAATACTGCAACCAACTGGTAATTCAACAACATAGGTCAAGAGTGGTTAGCTTTCTAATCAAAACTAATTCAAGTACATTGCTAAAACACAACAGTAGTCAAGAAACGGCCTCATGGCATACTTCATAATATTCAGGAGGTATTTACCCAAAAATGATCATACTTTTGCTCCTTTTGAGACCAACTGAAAGTTAAAACACTTGTCATGTTTCATTCCAGATTACCAGAGTTTTACGTAAAGATGAGGAAATCAG
>CAEFZY010076853.1:0-42491 GCA_903066815.1 Brachyrhaphis roseni
TTTAATAACTCAACTCCTCTTTGCAGGTTTTCTCTGGTATTTTGATTATTTACCCCTAAATTACTGCACTGGCTTCCTGTCTGTAAAATTTTAAATATTTCTACTCTTTTAGGCTCTGAATGGTGTTGTACTGAAATCCGTTTCAGAGTTGACGGTGGAGACTCGTCGGGTCATTACTGTAGCTCTGGAGCTACAGACTTGGACTACATTGTTGGCTCCCTCAGTTAATGGTCACTAAAATAACTTGAAACTGGCAGAAGTAATGATGAATAAAATTTTACTGAAAACGAACCAGTGAAAAGTAGACATTGGTTTTGAATTGTGGCTCAGCAGACAAAACAAACCACTGAAACGGGCATGAGGAAAAATACTGACGTGTCTACCAAAGATGATTTTGCAGACAGGAGGCCAGCGCAGTGCCACTGTGGGGTTTAAGCCGTCATCAGAGGGGAACCAACAATTTAACTGCTAGAAAATCCAGATGAGCAAATTTTGTATTTATTGCAGTAAATGCAAGACTTAAGAAAGAAAGTGGTGATAAAATATTTTCAAAATCTATTCTAGCAACACATTATGGGCTTTTTGTCTCTTCAGTCAAAGGCTCACAAATGCAAATAATGCTCTTTAAATAAACAGAAAGCCTAAACCCGTAGAAATGAAGCAGCTTACCTCCATTGAGCAGATACAAGACTCTAGTTATATTGTGTAATGTACCTTTAATCAGAACACAGTAACTGTATGTAGTTTGTTAAACATATTCATTGCTACTCTCATGGAACCAACCGTGAAGAAAAGGGCAAAAGTCTCATTCCTGAGAATATTTCTGTTTTTTGGGTTTTGTAAAGACCATTATAGATTTTATTGTTGTAAAGATGATCCTCTGAAACCAATAACTCTTTGAAATGAGTCGTTTTGGTGTTTGTTTTTTTTCATGCGGTTGTCTTGTTTTTTTGGGTTTTTTTGCTAACTCTCTGCAGGTGGTTTTGATTGGCTGAACCCCGCCCATCCTAGTTATGTGACTGGAACACATGAAAGCATCTTTCTGTTGTGACATCGCTTCGTGTTCCACATCCAGCGGACTCCCTGCTGGACCCGACCAAAACAGTTCTGCTGGTTCTGGGCGGTCCAGCCGCCTCCACCACGCTGTGGTTCCCAGACAGGGGGCGCTGTGGAGCTGCCAGGTGGAAACGGATGGTGAAGCGTGACTGGAGGTGGCGTGATGGGCGGTCGGCGTCGTTCTGTCGTCTCACTGGTTCATGTTTTCCTCTCGTCCTCATACATGTCGAAGTTCTCTCACTCCCCACTCAGAACGCCGTCATCACTTCTTCACCTGGATGCATCATGAAAAAAAAAGACTCACCGAGGACATCCAGAGGCTGGCTAAGGAGACGTGTGTAAATGTAATGTAGTGTGTGCGAGTGCGTGCATGTGTGTGTGTAAATATTGTACAGAGGAATTATTTTAAAGAGTCTGTTGGATGATGTTGAATTTCTTACTCTTCTTTTTGTCTGTTAGCCTCTGTTTTTCTACTGTTGTTGATCTGATATTAAACCTGTAGCTGTTGGAAAGCTGCCTGACCTCGGCGTCATTTCTTCCACCAGAACGCCGGCACAGTAAGACAGTCTGGACCTGCTGCACAGCCAGTCACAACAGAAATGTTGGTGTGACATGAAGGGAAACTGACCTGATCACTCAAATACGTTTGAATTTTTTCAGGCACATTTGACCACAGTCTGGTCATGACTTTTTTACATTTTATTTTTAACTACAACATAATGAACATAAATGTGGTGGGCTTAATAAAAACTATTACCAAACTAATTACAACCCTGACCAAAAACAAAAACACAACTCAGATATTTCAGACTGGACTCCCATGAGAACTGAATGCGCTGTTGGCTGTAGTTGGTCTGAAGCATCCTCTGGTGTGTCATCCCTCTGCTGGTCCAGTAGGATTCTCAGGCTTTTCAGTCGGGGACAAAGAACCCATCTGTGAGAACCCTCATCTTCACAGTCTTCGTCTTTGTGTCCCCAGCTTCAATCTGGCTTCCTTAAAAATAAAGTTGCAGGGCGTGCTGTGGTGGCGTAGAGGATAGCGCGACCCACATTTGGAGATCTTAAGTCCTTGACGTGGCCATAGTGGGTTCCACTCCTGGACCCGACGATATTTGCCGTATGTCTTACCCCCTTCCTGTCAGCCTACTGTTGAATAAGGGACACTAGAGCCCACAATAAAGCCCCCTGGAGGGAAAATAAAAATAAATAAAGTTGCAGCTTCCCCCCCACCCCTGTGTTTTTTTTAAACAAAATGTCTGCTACAAGTTAAACAGTCAAGACTGAAACAATCAACCCAGTGTGACTTTCCTCCAGTGAAAGCTCAGAATGTTTCAAATGTAAAGTTCATGAGTGCTGTACGGACATCTTACTGGAATACTGTAGGATCAATTGGATGATAAAAGTTAAGACTAACAACAAACGACAGAGCAATTTAATATTAGCACAAAGCTGCGTAACTTTTTAAAGTTTGATAACGCCTGCAGTGCAACTCACTGCCTTGTTCCCATCATGCTGCACTCATTGCAGCATGTTGTGTATCAGAATAGTGTTCTAAAAACAAAAGTTCTGCAACTTAGCCCAAGAAACTAAAACATTCTTTCCCACATGAATTCATTTGATCATATAAGTTAGCCTTTTGAGTGATGAGGTCTTATGTCACCATCATTTTTAAACAATCCTTGGTAAGTTAACAGTGTGGTTCTCACTTTGAGCTCACATCGAGTAAAATAAACACGTAGTACCTTAAAGACCAGCAGGGGGCGCCTGCCCACCACTTGTGGTCCCGGGATCAGTTTGAGAAAAACAGGTCTCCATTGTCCTGTGAAGGTTCATTACAATCTGAGCAAAAACTCAGAGACTGAATCCCCCCCCCCCAACCATGATGTATTTCAAAAACTGGTTTCTGCTAATTTGGCTTACAGCAGATGAAAAAAAATCAACATTCAGTTTCTGAGAAAATTACAATAGTGATCAACAGACATCACATCATCTGTGCATGTTTGGTCACATAAGACCAAAGTCGGTGAAGCATCTACTGGGACAGTTTAGAGCACTTTATGCTTGTTCTGTTGACAAGCTTCATAGGGTTGCTGATTTCGTTTTCCAGCTGGACTTGCTTGGAAATGATAAATGAAATGGACTTAAGTCCAGAGGACCCAAAGGGCTTCACACAGCGAGGAAGTCCGACCGAGGCAAGGCTGGCGTACGTGCTTCCTTTGTGTCTTCTGTTATTTATGGAGAGATAACATATCTGCAAAGTTCTGGACTTCTCACCCCTCTGCCATGTCATAGTCCAGTGTGTGTCAAATTATTATTTTAGAGTATGTCAGTAAATACGTGGCATGATAAAAACCCAGCCTTTTGTGCTACACTTTGCTTCGTGTAGTGCTGAAAGAGAACATTTTTCCAGTGGAATTGCATAGGAAGGCTAGTAAATACCTGAATTGCAGAAAAAATGCGGTCCTAAAAGTACAACAACTTTCAGCGAAAACAAAAGCCATGTTTGAAACAGGAGCGAAATGTTGGTTTAACAGATTTCTTTTCATCTCAATTTACATCAGAAGTCACTGGCTTGTTCACTGCGTCCCGTTGGTTCAGTGACAGACATAATTTAGCTACGGCGTACACAGACATTAAACTGTACTGACCTCAGCAGAGTCAAAATAAATGCTTTAAGACAAATATTCAATCCAAATCAAAACAAGAACAAACTTTGTCTCATTGACACAGGTCATGTGACAAATGCTCAACAGAATCCACAACTATAACATACATAATTACAGCCTACAGTGTTGTCATGGTGCTAAGGCTAAGAAGGAAGTGTGTCCTTTCACATCAGCACGTAACGGACCAGTCCGCCCCCTCTGACCTCGCGGAGACGCTGACATTGTCGCAGCATGTTCAGGATCCCCTGAAACCGTTTGTCCACTTTCATCTGGGTGAATTCACGCATGTCCTCCTCCACGACAAAAAACTGTCCTGCAGGTACAGAAAAGACAGAGAAAACTAGTCAGTGTCTTCGTGTGGATGCGTCGCAAGCTTTCCCAGATTCATCTGGAGAGTTTCCATGAAAACAACAAAGGAGAAACAATTCAGTCAGTTTCATCAACTGAGGTAATGCATGCAGATTTTCTCACCCACAGCTGCTTAGGGGCGCATGGCCTGCAGCCTACCTTTTGTATCTTTGGTTTCCTGGTCCTTGAAGCGCTGCTGCAACTTGCGTGAATGATTATTGAGACCCTTCAGTGGCTGACAGAGGATCCTGTACTTGGCTGCCACAGCAGTGTTAATGCCTTTCACCACAGCATTGAGCTGCTCATATGAAACACGTCCTTTCATGTAACTGGAAAAAACAACAACATGCATATAGACAGTCACGCAAAAGAGAAAAATAAAATAAAACAGGTCTGGACAAATGAACTCAGAAGAACATTGTTGAACACACAAAATCAGCGCTAGGGACAAATTAGATATTAAAATGACGTATCATAAAATACAGATGGAAGTTGATTTAATCTCTTGCTACAAACATTAGAACCTCAACTACAGTCTGCTCCATCCCTTCTTATGGACAGTTTCACTGTTGTGTCTCCAGTCCAGTCAGCTACCCAGATGAACACCGAGGTGTTCACTCTCTCCTCCAAGAACACAAGTTCTTCTCCTTTTCTTATACACCGGATGACTACGTATATTTCTGATGATTGTCTTGTACTGCAAGTTTGCAAAGTGTGTGCAGCGTAAAAAAGAGAGAGCGAGTGCAGTCCCTGTCCTCCTGTGCTGCTGACCACTTGGTTACACAAAAGACCCTCCAGTCTCAGACTGTGGTCTGTTTGTCAGGTAGTCACTGATCCAGGTGATTCTTTTTGCCTCCACCTGTGTCTTCTGGAGATTCTGGCAAAGTAAATTAGGCTGAATTGTGTCACATGATATTCAAAGTGGTTTGACAAGATGACGGTTTGTTGAAGCAGATATATATGATGCCATCTTCAACTCCATGTAGTTAATTTGCATCAAACCAAGTATTGGAAGAAAACCTTATTTATATAATTATAAGCTAACTTTCCAAGTTATTTTTTTTTTATATTCATTTTGGTAGAATACTACACCATAATTATATCATAAGATTTTGTCACGGAAAACTAGAATTTAAAAAACGACTTACTGAGGGATGCTCTCGTACTCCTGTGTAGTGACATAATCCATCTCTTTCACTAAGTTCCTGCTGATCTTCTTAGTCTTTTCGACCTGGGCTGGCTGATTGTCTGCTGGCTTGTTGTCCCTGCAAACCAAATATAATAATTCTCAGTCATTCAAAGCCGCACAATAGATCCTTACGGTGCTTCCACTATCATTATTCAAGGTGGGCACCCCGCATGAACACTGCCGTCAGATATTACAGTCCTGCAGGCTTTACAAGCTAAGCATTGTTCGTTTATCATAGGTTGTTTTATTCACCCGTGACGGCAAAGACGGGTGAAAGAGTCTCTTTGGTGAAACAGTTAAGACTTTGTAGTTGGTGTAAGTATTGTTAATATCTGTCTTCCAATAATACATAATTACGTCAGATGACTTTCAAATTTCCTGTCAGCTTTAAACATTTTTAACTCAAATAAAAGGTAGGCCGCTAGATAGGCTGCACTAGCGCCTCTACCACAGAGCATAGAGAGTTTTCTGAAACGTTGAATTAACGTAGTGAAATACAGAATATTATGGTCAATTAAGAGTTCATGATGTTAGAGTAGGACAGTATCTTTTTTTACTACTGATGATTAATGCATTTTTAAGGTTTCTAAAATATTGAAGACTTCAATAATACAAAAAGGTTTGTTTTTTTTAAGAAAAAACAACAAACATTTTCTAGACTGCAGATACAACAGATGCTTCTTTTTCTTATTGTCACGAAACAAATAACTAACTGTACAGATAAATGGCAACAATGAAAATGATACAATAACCCCATACACAATATATTAGTGGCTCTAATATTTCACCATCTTCTTACTTGACTGGACTTTTCCTTTTAGGAATGTGTGCGGGGAAGTTGTCCTTCATGTGCTGAACACTCTCCAGATCATTTTGAAATAACTTCTCCAGTTCCTGAAAGCCATAAAAGCCTGCTTTTAATTACAACAGAGCAGAGGCACAAGATGAAAAAAACAAAAAAAAAAGACTAACTTATTTCTGAAACTGTGCTGTGAATTCTGAATGTCAAGCACTGCTCATTCACCAACCACTGCAGCAGAAACGTCACCTTCAGCTGCTTTAGTTGCTCTTTCTGCCGATCGACACATTTTTCAAACTCCTCCAGAATCCTTCCAAGTCCCAATACTTCTTGTCCCAGTTTCTTTATCTTCTGTTGGGGCAAGTCTAAATGTGGAGAAGAAAAAAAGTCCAGTCAGAATTTCAAACATAGCCTTAGGTGGTTACTACTAACCAAAACACACTGCCATACCAGCAGCAGATAGATCCAGCATGCACTTTAAGGATGAGAGTTTATTCTGAAAGTGTTGGCAGATTTCTTCCAGGTCAGCCATTGTCCTAGAACACAGACGTTTTAAAATCATTCACAATGAAAATAAAGAACAAAGGAAAAATGTGAACAGTGAACAAACGCCAGCACAAAAGCCCAAACTGTGAAACCTATTGAGAAACAGATTGTATAAGAAACATTTTTCTTCTAGTTAACGGTAACTGAACAGCATTAGCAGTTCTTCACCATTCAAAGCACTTTACACTACAAGACAGATCTGGAAATATTTAATTGGCCAATAAGTAATCGTTGCTTTCTGAAGACAAATTCAATATTTTTAAGAGGTAAAAACAAAGATATGGATACTTAGATTTTAGGGAAGCAAAGTTCCCATCATAAAAGCCTTAGGTGAGTTAGGGTGTAGTGGGGCTCAACATGCCTGAATGTTCACATCCTCTGTTTGACTATTGAGCTGGCCTGTCTTATAACTTTGTCGCAAGCAGCAAAATATGACACTTACATATGCTGAACATGTACAGATAGATATAAGAGCCACTCTTTGGCCTTATGATCCTTTCACCCAGTAGTCTGGAAATGGCATACTGAATTGTAATTCAATAACTGTGTATCAAGGTGTTATTATTTTATTTTTATAAATAAATGCACAAAATCCAAACAACATTGGTTTTAACCGAGGGCCTTTAACAGAATCTGAACGCCTCCATGCCAAGTCGCACTGATGCAGCAATTAATGCAAAAGGAGCCTCGACCAAACACTGAATGTATGTAGGTTGCTGTTCAGTGTATGAGCTTACTTTCAACAACCTCACATTTTTGAAAGAGAAATACATCTTTAATAATCAGATGCACTGTTCAAATTTGCGTGAAACCAAATTTTGGGTTTTCCATTAGCTGTAATAAACACTCCGGTTTCGTGTGGAATAAATCTCTGACTTTTACTTTGAAAGGAGAATTACCTTTTCGATTAAGCAGCTTATAGTCTAAACTGTACAAACAATTAGATTATATCTGGCCTTCAGGCTCAACAGGTTTCCATTCAAACTTATTAATAACAAGTAATGATGTTTTGGCGTCTTCAGTAGCATTCTGCCATCTTCTAGCCTCACCGGAGAACTTTGCTTTAATTTCACTCGAACACCAGCTAGATAAAAATTGAAAACAAAGAATGAACTCGACCTTTCAAGGAGAAATATGTGCATTCATCTGCTCTAAACGGAACCTAAAGTAAGCAAACCTTCGGACATAAGACAATAAAGTTTATCTGTGTGTCGATAAACGTAAAAAAGAATCCTAATAAAACCCATACTTACACAGGCCACACACTTTATTTCCAAATAGAAATAGACATAAGATATTTCCCGGTTTATTTGAACGTGAGCTCAGGTGATACGTCAAATGTTAGCGCATGCGCTGTGGTACTGTTGCGTTCAAAGACACTGGGTAAAATTATGTTACGAATGCTAATCATACTGTAACTTATTTTTACGACATAAAAAATGTTTCAGACTAGAAAGCAAAAATGTTTATTATTATTATTATTATTATTATTATTATTATTATTATTATTATTATTATTATTATTATTATTATATTAATTCTCACTTGAATGAGTAAATTCAAGAGAGAATTTACTCATTTCTCACTTGAGTCATTTACTCACTTAAGTAATAAAGTATTTGGTAAAAACGGGATGTAAGTATTGAGTAACTGATCATATCAGCTCACTAAATAAAATAAAAATAATAATAACATAAACTACTTTCAATGACTGTGTATTGTGTTCACTCCATCTTCTTGATCTCCAAGTGGCACAAAAGGTTTAGTCTATAAAAATAGCATTAAAACCACAAAGTTTGTGGACCAACAAAATGCCTCATTTTAACATAAACTGTGTCTGTCTAAAATTATTTTGGTTAAGATAATCTTCATTCATTAAAATCACTCACGGTGGGAAGAGTATATCGAAATTTTACCCAAGTAAGAAAAGTGACACCTCACATTAATATTGCTAAAATAAAAGTAAAAATAATGCTTTATTTAAAAAATAATAATAAAAAAAAAGAAATATGAAAATAGTTTTTAGTCAAATAAATCTAACTGAGTAAATATTCCCACAATTCTAAGCAGGCGAAAATAGGCTTCCATGTCTTTGGGTTTGAATTATTGTTAAAATGTTGCATAATTTTAAAAACATTATCTTGAATGTCAAATATGAAGCACTCTTGCGTAGATATTGTTCAAAACTAGCAGGCCCTGTTAAAAAGCAGTAAACTATATCTTTTCCTGGTATTACACTTTGAATAGTTAAGGTTTCTGCATCCAAAGACTTACAGTTTAACCTCTGAACCCGTTTCAGAGTGGCGCTATTGGACGCTCCCCGGAAGGGGCGTGTCCCGGAAGTGACATGGCCGCCTCCTTTCTGAGGCTCCTCACTTCTTCTCGGTTACTTGTAGGTTACAGTAGTTTGTCGTTTTCCACTCAGAGTTTCTCCAGTGGTTTTCGGGACAGCGCCCAGCGGAGCTCAGCATGGGCACCGTCCATGCCAGGGTAAGGACGAGTCCGCGGGGATTGTAGGACTAGTACTTTGACCTCTCTGAGCATTTAGTGGGAATTATCTGTCAGAGCGGCTGCTGGACTGGAAGCAAAGGCCCAACACAGTTCACCCAGCAAGGCTCTAACTGGGCTCAGCATGCCGCTCTTTTGTAGCATGGTGCTATTAATTCAAGCTAGGAACTGTTTAATCTGAACGATTTCATGTCAAACACAAGGATAAGGAACCGGTCATGGTTTTGACTCCAATCTGTAATGATGCTGGTTAGTGGGTGGGTGTGTGTGTGTGTGTGGTTTTGCTGAAGCCATTAAAGCAGATTATAGTCATACCTACAACACTGTTTGACCAGAAAATCTGGGAAATATTTAACTAAAAAGATGCATTTATCATTGACCTGTAAAAGTGATTTCCTGACTCATTGTTTTTGTTGCCCTATACCCTTTAATCATATTCTCCATTACTCCCCATTGCATTATTAAGCTTGTATAACCATGTATAAAGCTTTCATTGGAAACAGAATAGTGAGCTATTCCTACTGCAGCCAACATATTGTAGCATATTGGTTATTACACTTAAAATGATATTGTTTACAGTGTATTTATTACTATGACACATGGACATGTTAAGAAAAAAAACACTTGTGAAAGATTTCTATTCTGTGCTGTGAACAATATTATAGGTTTTAGCCATTATTTCCAGCTATTATTCTCCACACAGCTTTCTGACATGTAGGACAATTTATGTTCATGACAGGTGCGATGTCAGTCTTATGCACACTCAAATAAAGTGTTGCCCTAAAAACATTAACATGAGGGCTATTATGTGTGTTGCTTATGTTGCTGTGTGACGTTTGTTTTTGTTTCTGTTGTTACTCCTCCCTCAAACCGTCATATTCTGTTTTTTTTGTTCTTTTACTAAGAACCAACATCTGATTAAATGAAATATTTTTGTTTTTTGATATTTAACACATGAGTTTGGTAAAACACTATGTGTGCTTTGAGTGATTTTAATTGTTTTCCACATATTTTGTTTCCTTAGAGCCTCGACCCTCTGCCCATGCAGGGGCCAGAGTTAGGCGTCCAAGCAGATGACATGGAAGCTCCAGAGATTGAACAGGAGCCAAAGCAAGAAGTTCTTCAAAACAAAAACGTGAGGATGTCACTATTTTTAAATTTAGGCAGGAATATCTCAAGATATGGTAGCACTATCTCATTGTTACTCTGTTTGCTCTTTTAAAAGGATGGATTTATTGCTTTATGACCATATTATTATATGGTTATATTATATTATAATATATAATTATATTATTTGTATTAATGTCTTCCATTGATCCTTTGTTTCGTCATTTGCTCTGTTGAATTTTGTTTTGGACGTTCATGAGGTTTCAGACTGTGTTTCTCCTGTTTGTTTTTTTCAGGTTGTTGTCCAACAAGTCCATATTGATGGACTTGGAAGAACAAAGGATGACTTTTTGAGTTATGAAATCGCCGAAGTGTTCAGGGCAAAAAACCTGATTGACGTACGTCCGCCTCATCCCACCGCACTAGTTATTGCTTGTTCAGTGCCTACGTGTTTGGAACAGTCGCTGGCATCAACACGCTTGAATTTGTGTCGCAGGTGATGCGGAGGTCTCACGAAGCGCGACAGAAGCTGCTGCGTCTCGGTATCTTCAGAAAGGTGGAGGTTGTCATCGACACTTCGCGAGGTATCGTCTGTCGCCTCATTTTTATTTGGAAGAGTTTTGTTTTCCAGGACACGAGCAGAGTTCAAATGTTCTTAGCTTGTTTTATCGGGACGCGCGACATATCGGCACCATCATCGGCATCGACTGGTGTTGGTAATTTTATGTATCGATATCTATCCAATGAATAAAACTGGGTCAATGCTAACAACCAATGTTTACTTCCATCGTGTTTCCATTTGTTTCTAGAGGGTGATGGAAATGATGGTGGACATTTATCATATTATTTACTATTTATTCTGATAAATTTCTTATCACAGTAAGATTTAAATTGATGGCTGTCATAATAAATTCCAAGTCATCATGTTTAAAATGTCTCTATTGTTATTTTTACTATTTTTACCCACTGTTTCTTCAGTAAAGGTGCGTCAATAAATGTCAGTAATTTTGAATATAATTAATTGCAGTTACTGTTTAACTGAAACAGAGAAACTGTGATGAAGTCTGTGGTGTGGTTGCTTTTTCAAGATTTTGATAGTATATATATTAGAATTATAATATATCTATAATTTTTGTATAATATCATTATTGGCTGTGACAGCAATATTAATATCGGATATTGTTATTGGCCCAAATTTTCATATCGATGCACCCCTCTTGTTTTGTTTTGCCTCCAGGTGAAGACGCCCTTCCTAACGGTCTTGACGTGACCTTTGAGGTCACTGAGCTCAGGCGTTTGACAGGCAGCTATAACACTATGGTTGGAAACAATGAAGGGAGCATGGTTAGTGTTTTGAGCCAAGTTATTATTATTAGTAGTAATATTATTATTATTATCTTGTTAGATGTTGTCTTAGTTATATATTGTTACATATAATTTATAACATCAGGTTTTATTAAAATAAGTTGTTTCCTGCTTTTACTTCCCATCGTTTCAGGTACTCGGAATAAAATTACCAAATGTGTTCGGTCAGGCAGAAAAGCTGACATTCCAGTTCTCCTATGGCACCAAAGAGACATCGTATGGACTCTCCTTCTTCAAACCCCAACCAGGACAGTTTGACCGCAAGTAAGATATGGGATCAGATTTAGAAAACACGAATAGTTTTGAGGTCAATCTAATTTATAAGAACATGCGAAAACTTAAAGGGATGGTATCATGCAAATTTGACTCTTTTGAGATTAACATCATATTATAATGTTATTCCTTCAACAAAATGAATATTGGAGTGTTGCTTTGATTATGTCCATGTGTGGTTTTGCTGGATGGTTTGCAACCATTCAGCTGTGCAAAATGCCTGGGTGGATCTAGCCCCGCCTTCAAGGACAAAGCTCCTCCTCTGAGCTGCAGTTTGTAAGCTTCCGCCTCACAGAGCAGCCCGGCTCCGCAATCTGATTAGGAGGACTTTAAACCGTAGATACGGATTAAAAGTTCCACAAAATTTAAAAACCATAACATCTCCTCTTTTCTTTTCGCTTTCAGCATCTCTGTCAATGCGTACAAAGTTACAGGTCAGTTTCCGTGGAGCTCACTAAGAGAGACGGATCGAGGCATCTCTACAGAACTTAGTGTGAGCGCTTCTCTTAAGTGCCGTTTTGTCACATTTTGCACCATTAGAAATGCTGTTTGTTTGTTTGTTTTTTTTGTTTGCTTGCTTGTTTGGATCTGGTTGAGTTCAAGTTCTGAGAAACAATCAGCTTCTTCAGTAACGTCTTCTGCCAGTTTTTACTACAATTTTTACCAATTACACCAAAAAAATTGGTGTCATTTTTTTTACACCAATTAATTGGTGTAAAAAAAATGACACCAATTTTTTTTTAAATTGGTGTAATTCAATAAATAAAAAAAAGAAGCACCGCCTCACAGGGTAATGCTGTGTGATAATTTATTATTGCAGATCTCTACTAACTCAAAAGTTGTTTCACACCTAACACATGCAGTTTCCTTTGTGGAAGACCAGCCAAACCCTAAAGTGGGAAGTGGTGTGGAGAGAGCTGGGCTCTCTGGGTCAGACGGCTTCTTTCGCCATCCGAGAGGAGAGCGGCCATTCGCTCAAGTCTTCCCTTTCGGTATTTGTCTTCTTTTTTTACACCAAAACATTATGGTATGTGGTCAAAAATTGCTGTTTGGTTCCAAAAAAAAATTTGGTTTCAAGATGGTTAGTAAAGGTTTTAAACCAGCTTTATTAATATCTTCTAATGAAGAGTTTTTCACTGGCTTATTTAGATGTTGTCCAGTGGGAGACAATGACATTTCTGAGAAGAAAAGGCAAATTGAATATTGTTAGCACCTGTCGTCTTGTTTTCCAGCACGCTATGGTCATTGATACCAGGAACTCCTCCATCCTTCCGAGGAAAGGCGGATTACTGAAGATTCATCAGGTTTGGTCTTCACTGGAACATTTTTGTTTTTTCTGTTTATTGCCACGTGACGACAATGTGACGGATCTTGTTTGTAACGCCGACATTTCGTGTCTGTGCAGGAACTGGCTGGTTACACTGGGGGCGACGCCAGATTCCTGAAGGAGGACTTTGAGATTCAGCTCAACAGAACTCTCGTTTTGGATTCGGTGAGATTTATCGTTGAACTCCTCATCTACTAATCAAAGATCATCATCCAAAATGCAGTTTTGAGGCGGGTTTGAATGATGGGAGTTTGAAAATTGTTGTGCTTCACTGACAAATTTTGTCTGTTTTATCTCTGCTGTTACACTCAACTGTTTCACATCATCATAAGAATGTAAACTCAAAGATAAGCCCGAGTTAATTGCATAAAACACCAACAATCAACTCTGAGGTTATTGAATCTCATTAAAAATAGCCGCCTGTAAGTTATCAACATCACATTTCAGAAATCAAGTTTATTGCTTGATTTACAAAATGTGACACGATTTAGCTCTAATGGTGAGTTGGTTGTGTTTTCACATGGAAACCTCGTTAAATCATCAATTGATAGCAACTGTTGGTATTTAATTCAAAACTTTTTTTTCTTTTTTTGCTGTTTGATTTCCTGGAACTTTTATGTGTATTTTTTGTGGTGTGCCTCAGGGCTCAGTTCTGGGTCTTCTTCTGTTTTCTTTACATTTGCTCCCGTTGGGGTCCACACTCAGAAAACATGGCCTTCTGTTCCATTGTTATGCAGACGACTGTCAGATCTACAGATAGAAAATGTTAATCCGATTAATTAGAATAATCAATAGTTGCAGCCCTACAATGAACTTGTATCATGTCGTTTCAATGCACAAGCCAAGTTTGTTCTTAACAGTTTTTTTTTCCATTCAGGTCATTTCTGCCTCATTGTGGGGAGGCCTTCTTCTCCCCATTGGTGATAAGTCAACATGCATTGCAGACAGGTACATAAAAGAACAATATTTAGAGAAATGACTATGTGGACAGAGTACTTCAAATTTCCCTCAGGATATTTTGTAAAAAAAAAAAAAAAAATCACCTCACTGTATCTTTGCTAACTTGTAGGTTCTACCTCGGTGGCCCGACCAGCATCAGGGGATTTAGTATGTACAGCATGGGCCCACAAAGTGACGGTAAGACAAAGACGTTTATCAGCAAAGTTGAAATTTGGTGTTCTACTCTAAAGCCGTTGTTACTGATTTCACTGGCATCAGGTGATTTCCTGGGAGGTGAAGCCTACTGGGCGGGAGGCCTCCACCTCTACACGCCTCTGCCCTTCAGACCGGGCCGAGGCGGTTTCGGCGATCTCTTCAGAACCCATTTCTTCCTTAACGCCGGAAACCTTTGTAACCTCAACTATGGTGAGGGGAAAAAATGCCGGAGCTCTCACAGACGTCTGTTCTTTTTTTTTTTCACCCCGTTCGACTGAGATCCCGTGTTCTGTTTCCGTCAAGGCCAGGGGCCTCAGGCACATTTGAAGAAACTGGCAGAATGCATCCGCTGGTCTTATGGGCTGGGCATCGTGCTGCGTTTGGGGAACATTGCCAGGGTGGAACTGAATTACTGCATTCCCATGGGAGTCCAAAGTGGAGACAGGTAGCCACTTTAGACCTTTGTGTTGTTTCTATGGTTATGAAAAAAAAAGCCTCACTAAAATGAGTCCGATTATTAGTTCCTTGGATAATGTGTTGTTCAGATCCATGCAGATTTAAAGGGCTTCCAAATGTCAGATATGATAATAGGAAAAAATAATAAAATGATAACACAAAATAATAAATGGTAATTCTGAAAACTTATCTTTATTATAATTATTATAAATTTTCAGTTTTCTCCTTACAGACAGACTTGAATAAATAATTTTGAGCGCCTAGTAAGGAGTGCTTAAACAGTTTTAAGAAAAATTTAAAGGGGTATTCTTATATAAAATCGACTTTTGAGCTTTCCATCATGTTATAATGTTATTCCCTTATCAAAATTACATGCATGAAGAAATCAAAGTGTTGCTTTGATTTCTTCATGCATGTTTGAAAGATCCTTTAATCTCCCATGGCAACCATTCAGCTGTGCAAAATGCCCCAGGTGGACCTAGCCCCGCCTTCAACACATAGCTCCTACTTGGAGCTGAAATCACCAAGTTTCCACCTCAAAGAGCAACCTATTTAAATAAAAAATTAATTAACGGAAGGTTAGGTTAAAAAAAATCAGTGTAAGATTCTGTTTCTACAATAAAATATTTTTTTTCTATATCAGTGACGTGCGGTCAGGGCCTCACCTGTCATCATGGAAAAAAAATACAATGATAGAATAATTTATACTGCTATTTTCACCCTGTGGTTTGTACTATAAAGTATTTATTTTTCATTTAGCTTAACCAATTCAGATTATTTTTTTCTTCAAAATTGTTGAATTTTCGTATTTTCCCATTCAAATGCTCAGAAGCGCAGCAGGTGAGGCAGCAGTGAGTTGAGCCTCACCTGGGATTGATCAACCTCTCTAAGTGCACTGGCTGCTATTCTATGAGACCATGCTCCTCCTGTCTGTATAGTGCTAATAAAATGGCTAAAAAACATTTAATGTATGAACTGATTTTCCATAATTTAGCTTATAAAATAAAACCTGGGTATATATATGTATATATAGTATGTAAAACATGAGGGTTTTTTTTCTTTTGGCTTGCTTTGATTTAAGTCTCAGAAGTGTTCTCTGTTTTCCTTGCAGGATATGCGACGGGTTCCAGTTCGGAGCAGGAATTAGGTTCTTGTGAAAATACTAAACTTTTGTCAGTTGTGTTGAAAGTTTGTTTGTACAGTATTGTTGGAAAAACTTAGTTCAATAAAATTGTCTCATGTGACTTCAGTTTGTGTTGCTGTATTTTTTAAAAACATTTTGCTGTGGAATGAGAAGAAATGAGTCCAGATCAGTGTGTAAAGCTTCATTACCTCTGTTAGATTTATCATAAACTTCAGAGTCAATCTCTGACTTATTAATTGTCCCTTATAAATAAGACTTTGACAACAAAGGTTTCTGTTGTTATGATTATTATTATTCCAATGAGCTGCAGTTTTATCTTTAATAATGTCTATTTTTCTGACTCCATGCTGTTTTTTCTCTGCGGTTTAGCTCTTTATAAGACGACATTGTGGTTAGCATTGTCAAATATGTACAGATTTCTCTGTCTTTTTTATGCCTATAAAAGTATAAACAACACATTCAGGTTGGAAAGATGTCAGCATGACATTAACGCACCTTCGTATGACTCAAATCTCTGTGAGGGGGCTCTTGTAACACCAAACCATATTCTGAGCTGTTTAAAATTAGCCTAAGTTTTAGTTTAGCAAATGTCATTTTGAGTATTATGCATTTTTGACTTTATTTTTTTTATTGAATTTCTAACTACCTGATTTTTCTATCAATCTGTTCAGAGCAGGAATTAAAACACCATCTATTAAGTAAACAGTGGATATTATGGAATAAATTAGTGCCTAGTTGATACCCTAACATTGCTGCCTCATTGTGAGAGGCAATTTTTCGACATTCAGCAACTGACTTAGTGCTGACTGGTTTGGATCTTTGTGTGCCTAAATTTATGGCTATGAATCAATGGCGTAGCATTTTCCTCCAGGATTTTTTGGAACAGAATGAATGATTTCAGAACATCACACAATCATTACCATGTTTTGACTTTCCCTGTGATGTAAAATATGCTCCATTTTTTTCTTGAACCGAATTACCACACACAACCACAGATTTGCTTGAGGAATGAGAATAGTTTTTTTTTCTTGTTGTTGTTGTTTTTTTCAGATTGTCTGTTCTGTGTTTCATCCAGTTAGACAGGTTCTACTTAACTGATTTCTTAATTGAACAGGTCTAGTAGGAATCAGACCTGGGTGTGGATTGTGAAATGAAACTTGTCTTTTGAAAATTGTGGAAAAATCATACTTTATTTAGAATTAAACAAGGGGACAGAGTATTTTTTTCACACAATTTGGTGTGGAGGGCATTACTTCTGTAGTCAATAAAACCATTTGACAATTTATTTTTGGATTTTTGATTCTATTCATGTTCTCTTTCTCTGATATTATGCATGTTTGATGATCTGAAATGTGTGACAAAAAAAAAATCAAAAACAGAAGTCTGCATGGAATGAATTAATTTTGCTTTTGCATGTTTTTATGTGGTTTTTACCTCTTATATTTGCTGCCTGTAGCATTTTAGGCCAAGGCTCCATATTCCGAACACTCTTTAAATGCCAAAACTACTTACAAGGCCCTTCAACTATTTAAATATTGACTCAAATAAAAAAATGAGACAGTCAGTGATTCGAAAGTTCTTACTCTCCCACTAATTATATCCAACAGGGATGGCATCATTATTACTAAAACATTTCACATCTGAAACCGATTTCACAGTCACACCAGTCTTTTGGAACAAAACCAATTAATTGTATTTTATAACTTAAACAAAATAAATATATATATATTCTGCGTTGTGGTTGTGTGTGGTAATTCGGTAGTATTTTCCGAATTACCCGAGTTTAAAATTGACCTATGACGGCGTACCAGGCGAACTTGCCACTCATAAAATGGCAGACGCGCTGACACATAGTTTCCGTTCCTGTGCATCACGTGCTCTCAACCCGTTTGTTCGCGCAAGAGTGGCGCGTGCGCACCGCCTCGTCTTCCGTAGCATTGTAGCAGCCATTAAGCCAGAGAGAACATTGCGGGAAAACGGTCGTTCGGACGGGGGGGGAGTTCATTCACGATTTTCTCGAAATTTCACCCTCGCGCTTCTGTTGCTTCCACGATAGTATCCTACATTGCGACGTTCGTGGTTGCGTAGGTCCTCCAAAACTGAGCTACAGCCGCCCCGCGAGGTTTTATCGTTTCTTTTTCTCTCCCGTGGTTTCATCAGCGGTCTTCTCTGAGAACGCCAGGGACTGGGACACACGCTGATGGCGGTCACAATCGAGGAGCTCTATCGGAGCTACGGGATCCTTGCTGATGCTAAAGAGAACCTCAGCCAGGTGAGAAAGAGTCCGCCCGCTCAGTTTTGAACACGGCGGTGTTTTGAGTTTCATTGCATTGTGGACAGCGCGGGCGCTTTGCCTGGATTTAGTTGATCTATTGACACAGTGTGTGCGCTCGGTTAGCTGCAGCTAGCTACAATAGTGACCAGGCTAACGTGAATGACCACAGCTGGGCTAAACTGGGCTGAGGACTCGCGAAATTCATCACCATAAATAGTTCCAAAGCGTTTTACCACCGTAGTTTCATTCTGACATAAATTTCTTGAATTTGCGAGACTTAATTTCAACAAATAGTTTTAACTGAGTCACGTTGTCCTGTCAGTTTGTGGAGCCTAATGGAAATATTCTTGTCTCGTTTGTGTTGGTGGGTAAAAATAACTTTTCTCTGAAAGAGCATTGAAATAATTCCTAAATAAGATGGTGTATGTAAGTTAAAATAACAGTAATTGTGTCCTTCTGTATATATTCAAACCTGCTAAAGGTTTTGAGCCAAAATCCTTATGTTGGTTGAATGTTTTTGTTGTTGTTGTCGTTGTAGTGGTTAGAATAGTACTTAATTTGCCAATAAAAGTAAATTTATTGAGAGAGAAAAAAAGCCACGTCAAATTTCTCTAATGAAACGAATGTTGCCATTTAAAAACAGCAACAAAGATTTCTCCACAACAGAACAATTTGAAGTTCCGGTTGCATTATTTCTTAAAAAATATATATATAAAATTACAGCTAAATACCTAAATTAAACTAAGAATTATTTCCCTTTTTTTATTCCATATGTTCCATGCGCTCATTTATTAGTTTTATCAGTAAAATTCTGCATTGTCAACCGGAATCGAAAATAAATATTTTGAATATGTATTTTTTGGGGGGTTGGGGGGTATGTATTTATCATGTTATCCATTAATAAGAATAATCAAAACTGCAATATATACAAAAGGTTATTGAAAAGCTTTTTTTGAGGGCGCAAACACAAACTGCTGTCTTTTATGCTATCACCAGCCTCATTAACTCGTGTATTTTATTCTGCAGCACAAAGATGCATACCAAGCAATCCTGGACGGCGTGAGGGGAGGTCCCAAAGAGAAGCGACTGGCAGCTCAGTTTATCCCCAAGTTCTTCAGCAGCTTTCCAGAGTTGGCTGATGCGGCCATAAATGCTCAGCTTGATCTCTGTGAGGATGAAGATGTGTCCGTGAGTACAAAAAAAACAATGAAAAACCATACAGGCATTCCTACATCTGGGTTGTTTTCCTTCATAAGGTGCTTTTAATCTGACAAACAAGCCTTTATTAAATATGACCTTGTAGTAATGCTATCTGTAAAATGTATTTAGGTATTTAGATGTGATTCTCATTAAAATAACTCTGAAATATCAGTACTCTAAAATGCTTTCGAACCTTTGTGCAGCCGATTCATTATTAGGTCCTTGTGTCAGCCGTTACCGCTGCACTTTGTCTAATTTAATTAGCTATTTTTGACAGAAAGTCCTGAGCTGTTTTTCAGGCGTGATGCCATGACTTGAAAATAAGCTCCGCCCATCTTTATCCAGATTCGACGACAAGCCATTAAGGAGTTGCCCCGGTTCGCGACTGGCGAAAACATTTTCAGAGTCGCTGACATTCTGACCCAGCTCCTTCAGACAGGTAATGAGTTATGTGGGTCACGTTTATTATTATTTTTATTAGGGCTAATAATTAGTCCTAATAATCGTATCTGCTATCATTCTAGATGATACTGCAGAGTTCAACCAAGTGAACGCGGCACTGATTTCAATCTTCAAAATGGATGCTAAAGGTATGGGTTTGTTCGTATGTTTGCATGTTGCGGATCATAGAATCCGGTGGAAAGGCGTTGGTTTTGTTTATAAGAATCTCTTAAAGCGTTCTTTTTCAAAAAAAATTATAAATTTTTTTGTCCCCGGTGGTCCAGGGACGCTCGGAGGTCTGTTTTCACAGATCCTTCAGGGCGAGGACATCGTGCGAGAGAGGGCCATAAAGTTCCTGGCCACCAAGCTGAAGACCTTACCTGAGGACGTCATGACAAAGGAGGTGGAGGAGTACGTCTTCGCTGAGACCAAGAAGGTTTGTGTTCAGAGGGAAACCGGTTAGATTCGGTCGTTCTTTTTATTTTTTGATAATTCTAACGGAGAAAACTCAACATATAACACAATAGACATGACCAGTAGTCCAGGGTACGAACGTAATACAGGATATTTATGGAAAAATGGTTAAAAATAAAAATTGTGGGAAAGGGGGATAAAAAGATGTAGTTTCCCTGCCAAAACAGGAGACTTGACAGGTATGCCTTGCCCAGCCATTTATAGTTTTTGTGTCCTTGTTAGCAACAGGATTTGATATCTTAATTCGTCACACTCAGAAACTCCTCTACCAGCCTTGTACCCTCACGATGCGCTCCGCCACCCATTTGTTGTGACCAGGATGATCTGGCAACTCCTTCAGACTAGCCAGGAGCAATTAGCAAACACCTGGCAAATGCTGAGCTTTTTATATGAACTACTTGTCAGTCAAACTCTGGTAAAAACATTACCAGAGTTTATTTGTTAGTTTTATCAGTAAAAAAACTAATAAATAAGTTTTTTACTTATTTATTAGTAAAAATAAATAAGTTGTGATGACTTTCTGAAGGCGGAGCTTCAGAAAGAGCAGAAGTTTTTAAAGGCAGAAGCCCAATTTCAAGGTGGTAAATTAATTAACCTGATCTCTTTTTAAGTTATTGCATTTTTATAACAACTGAAGTTAACATAGTTACTTGATTGTGCTCTAAAACGGCACAACATGCCTGGAAAAACACATAATACTGCCCCCTTAAGTTTGATTTATTTAGAGTAAGTGCTTTACTCGACACCACTATCTGATGAGGAAGAGCTCACCTCGGCGCTGTCTCCTCAGGTGTTGGAGGACGTCACAGGGGAGGAGTTTGTGCTCCTGATGCGTGTGGTGTCCGCTCTGCGCGTGCTGCAGTCGGTAAACGGGCGGCAGCAGCTGGTGGAGCTGGTGGTGGAGCAGGCCGACCTGGAGCAGGCCCTCAATCCAGCAGACCCTGATGCCGTGGACCGGCTCCTGCAGTGCACCCGCCAGGCTCTCCCCTTATTCTCTGTGAGTAGTGGCATCTAATGTCCGAATGACACTTTGTTATGTTACAGTTACATGATGCAGTTTTAAGTTTGGAAACCTTGTGTGTGTGTGTGTGTGTGTGTGTGTGTGTGTGTTTTAAGCGTCTTAGCCTTGCTTAG
Organism: Brachyrhaphis roseni; assembly: GCA_903066815.1. Classification (NCBI taxonomy): domain Eukaryota; kingdom Metazoa; phylum Chordata; class Actinopteri; order Cyprinodontiformes; family Poeciliidae; genus Brachyrhaphis; species Brachyrhaphis roseni. The sequence goes on from CAEFZY010076853.1 coordinate 21,464, forward strand.
CTGTAATAGTGAAACACATTCTAAGTTACAGGGTTCTTACAGCTGCTTAACAGACTCTTTATAATGACTGAATTTCATTTAGGTGTTTTCAAGGTTTGGAAAGTGCTTGATATTGTAACTGCACAATTTGATAACAAAGTTCAGTCTAACATTTGACTAAAAGCCTAAATTTAGAAAACCTTATTTACGGTTGAAACCAGATATTTTTATTAACCTAATAAAAAGACAACCTCTTTTTTTCCCCCCTCAGTCTGAAGTTAAATCGGACTGAACTGTTCTTGTTTCAGTTATAATTACTAAAATAATTTCTATTTGCTAAACGTCAGAAAACTTGGCAAGAAAATTTTTTTTTAAGTTTGTAACCTTCTTTGTATATTATATTTAAAATGTTAATTTAAGCAGAAAGGTCATTTACCTCAACACAGATTATTTGGATTATTATAATGAATTAAATGTTGTTATTCCTAATGGCTCAATGACTCATTGATTTATGTAACTGGTTTAGATATTATTTGTTAAACAATGTTATTAAAATTGGGGATTTTTTATTATTATTAAAGTAGTGTTTTGTTCTCTAACCAGTTATGTGTGCAGTCTGTGTGATGCTTTTGAAAACATTAAAGTTAGTTATTTTAGTTTTTCTTGAATACTATTACAAGACTATTAACATCATGTAATTGTGAGTCTTTTTTTTTTTTTTTTAGTTCATTTCTATTGTTTTAATCTCCAAGGTGTGGTGCTGGAAAAGTTTGAAAACTTACCTTGAAAATGCTTGAAGAGTGCTTGAATTTTACTGTGGGGAAAATGTACTAACCCTGAAGTTTGTTCATTTAAATGTAAGTGTAAATTTTTTCTCGGCCATCTTTATTTTTCAGAAAAATGTCCATTCCACCCGATTTGTGACTTATTTCTGCGAACATGTGCTGCCTAACCTCAGCACCCTGACGAGTCCCGTAGCAGAGCTGGACATCCAGCTGGAGGTGGGTTCCTCTTCTTTTTATAACCGCTGTTCACTTACTTCTGGGCCTGGGCTGGTATGACATCCTCATGTCATGACAACCTTTACTGAAGTACTATAAAATATAACTCGCAGGACGAATAATCATCTCTAGCTTCTATTAAAAGAACCCTGAGCGCAGGAGAGGTATAAAATAAAAACAGAAAATTGAAAAGGCAAGTTTCAAGGCAAAGACTTTTGTGACCTTAAAAATGGACAAGTGCTTCATTCTTATGTAAATCCTTCCTAAACCCCAGTAGGAAACATGAATATAGCTGCTGTTGCAAAAGGAGGCGAATAATTTTCTTCAAGTTTTGCAAACTACTGAAATAAGTTGATGTCTAAAATTCCACTAACAGTTAGCCAGTGATGTGCCGGTTAAATTGTTGTTAAAGGCTTAATAGAGGAGCCATGTTGTGATGACTTTCTGAAGGCGGAGTTCAGAAAGAGCAGGAGCCTCTTAAAGAGACAGAGTCCCAATTTCAAGTTATTAAATTGATCACATTTCTTTTAAGTGATACTTCATATAAAGCATTATATAGTTGTTATATAGTATTTTTGTAACAACTGTAGTTAACATAGTTACTGGGTTGTGCTATAAAATGGCACTATGTGGTTACAAAGTACACAATATTTCATCTTTATGTTATTAATAATTGTATAGCAAAAGGTGGTTTTTAATAGATTTAGTTTTTAGCTGAATTTGAGTCAGATGACGCCAAAACGGCCATTTGAGAAATTCTGGGTTGAACACATTTACAGACAAAGAAGGGTTTTTATTTATTTATTTTTTTTTATCTTAGTTGTTAAATTCATATATTTCTCATGCAGTTTTGGCTTAATTACGGCTTTGCAGATGGTGTTCTTTCATCAAATAGTTTCCTATTTTGAGTCTGTATTCTCCAGTTAGCCACTAATCAGTTGCGAAATTAGTTGACGATTATTTCAGTGATCAATTCATCCGATTGATCATTTCAGTCCTACATGTATCACGTGAAACTAAATGGTTCAGACGTTGAGCTCATGGTAGCACGTTTGTTGCAGGAAGCACAACGAGCGAAAAACATGAAAGTCCATCAGCTAAATCTGATCTTTAGCGGTCGGCTCTGCTCAGAATAACCTGCAGTGCGTGTTTCCACAGCCTCCCCCGATCCCTAAAAAAAAAAAAAGAAAGAAAGAAAGACTCAGCTTCCTGACCCGGGCGGCTCCAGGCTGACTCAGCGTTTCAGCGCTCTCTGGATGTGAACTCTGCTGCGAGGGCGTTGACATTTGCTGAGTTTTTGTTTGTGGCGGTAAACAAAGTCAGCGTGGCAGCCACCTGTCGGAGGCGGCGGCCAACTGCTTGGTGTTAACGGGTCGTTAAGCCTGTGCCGCGCAGCGCCGGTTCTCATTAACGATGAATATTTTAGCGAGGGTAAAGACGTGTGTGTGTGTGTGTGTGTCTGCAGGTGCTGAAGCTGCTGGCTGAGATGAGTCCGTTCTGCGGAGACATGGAGAAGCTGGAGGCCAACCTCAACACGTTGTTTACCAAGCTGGTGGTGAGAGTTATTATACTGGTGTTTATATTGAGAATTTAGAAACGTATGTGACACTCGGATTATTAATTTCTCCGACAGGAAAAAAACCCTCACTAATTAGCAAGATTATTATAGTTGACTAAAACTAACGAAGTAAAAAGAGAACATTAACAGAAATAAATAAAACCTGTGTTTAATGGGGAAGAACTATAACTAAAGGGAAATATGTTGTGTTTATAGTTTATAAAACTAAAGCATACAGAAATTGTCGACATAATGTTCGTTTTTATGTTTTTATCTTTCAATCTGATGTGACGTTGATCGCTTTGTTGTTTTTTTATGCCAGCTGCTTGGTGACCCTCACACTAGTTCGCAAAATGGCGACGGCAAAAGTTGAGGAGAAAACTCCAGAGTCAGTTGATTGTTCAACAATAACTTAAAAAATGTTTTGCAAATGTTATCGTTTTTTTGAGTATTTATCGTTCAATCAATGTATACATAATAACACAAGAGTTTGACCTTTTTGAATTCTGCACCTAAAAATTAACCAAAAGATGGAAAAAACTAGAACCAATCCTAGAACTAATAAAAACTAAGCAATATTTAACTAATAATAACTAATTAAATCTAACAAACACACTGTAAAAACTAACTGAATTAGACAAACTAAAAGTCACAACAAAATAAAATCAAACTTTAATGAAAAACCCAAAGCTAATATAACCAATCATTAAAGTTCACTAAATAAATGTGGACTTCCAGTGTTTGTGGGGGTTTGAGATAACAGCGCTTGAGACCTGCTCTTAAAATTCTTATAACTGCATATTGTAATAGTTCAAACAACAAATATAGCAAATTATTACGCATCAGTACCCACAGTGGAAACTGTTTCAGCATTACAGCAGAAGTTAATATCTGCAGCAGCCGTTTTTGCCCTCGGTCCAGTTAAATAAAACTATTTTTACAGCTGAAAATGTTACGTGACCTTCTTAAGAAAAATAGATGATTTGTGTTCTATAATATTACTATAGAAAATTTGCAGCTATTTTATTGTATTTATTTAATTTATTAATTAATAATTTTTTTGGCTAAAGAAAAATCTGAGAACTTTAAAGTTTAGTAAAAAAGAGAGTGGATGCATTTCTTTTTTCTATGGCATTTTGATATTTGTATGAATTTAAGTTAAAAAAAAAACTAGAAAAATTGTTGTGAATTCAATTTTAATACATTTGTTTCATAAAAAACCCCAGCAAAAACCTGTTAAATCCGTTTTCAAAAACATTAGTTGGTTCCACAGTTTGTAAGAGCTGCTGTTCGATCTGTTGTCTTTATTTCCGCTCTTATGCTGCCGATTTCTTTTCATTGGCCAATCAGCGCAAAGAAAAAATAAATCAATATAAAACTTCAGTAATGAGAGTTACTTAATAAAGGAAAAAAAAAAAAGTTATACAGACCATTCAAACACAATTCCCCGAAGCATTGTGGGCCACTTTTTCGCTGACTGCTTGTCGTGGTTTGTCAGGAGTTCATGCCTCTGCCGCCTGACGAGGTTGAGAACGGCGAAAACTCTGCCAGCGAGGAGCCCAAGCTGCAGTTCAGCTACGTGGAGTGTCTCCTCTTCAGTTTCCACCAGCTGGGCAAGAAGCTGCCAGACTTTCTAGTGGACAAAGTTGATGCCGAGCGCCTCAAAGACTTCAAGATCAGGTGAGGCTGTGAGACTAGATCCTCCGGGAAAAGTGCTGCAGATGTCCGTCGTGCACAGAAGGTTAAGTTTGTTATTCAGCTTAAACAGTGTCTTCATTTGGAATTGCCTTTGTTTTTTTGTTTGTTTGCAACAGGCTACAGTATTTTGCCAGAGGTCTGCAAGTTTACATCAGACAGTTGCGGATGGCGCTGCAGGGGAAGACAGGAGATGCTCTGAAAACAGAAGAGGTTACTGTCTTGTTTTTCAAATCTCCATTTAGAAAACGGCACGAACGAGTCTGCTGTAAAAAAAATCCTCTTGACTAAAACGTTAATTTTTAATTCCTCCAGAACAAAATCAAAGTGGTGGCCCTCAAGATCACAAACAACATCAATATCCTCATCAAGGTAAGGGCTTGAGAAACATGTGATTTTTACTTTTTTTTTTTTCTCCAATTTTTCTAATGTTTGTAGTAACTGGTCAAACATGATACTCATTTTCATGTAAAGATGCTTCTACAATTGCAGCTAAAATCATTAATATTATCAATGATGCAAATTAAAATACAGCCATGTTCAGTTGAGCTAAGGTGATTTTGTTTGTTTGTTTGTTTCTTTACACGTTTCATTTTTGGGAAGAAACTTCCTAGGCCAAATTTAGGAACAGCAGGTGTTTGCTCTGCCTCAGGGATATGAAAACAAAAAATGGAAAGAAATGAAATGGTGAAAAATGTGCACAAACAAGGACAAAGGATAAATAATGGCATGCTGTTCTGGATCACAGCTACAGGGATAACTGGGTCATCAAAGCCAGACTCAATGATGAGTTTTAATATCTGGATTCATAAAAAATCTTAAATTTATGTATCTAAAATTAAGGCTTTCTAATGTCTTAAGTTCTTTAAAAAAAAAAGAGTAAGTTGGCCTCAGTGACTTTGTTACAGGTCTTAAATTGTGTTTTGTCCTACTATTTAATCTCCTATATATTTTATTTTTTTCCTCATTGGTTTTTCTGTCGGGCAACCGTTTGCCGACACCTTCAATGCATTCTGTAGCTAAAGGCAGTTGAGGCTACCGCTAACTAGCTGCTAGCATACCCTTCCTAGCTAGCTGTTTTGCATTTATCTTGAGAAAGTTCCAATTTTTCGCCAGTTGGCTGGACAAATTTTGTACTTTAATATGAAAATATAGGTTTTAAATTCCATTAATTATTTTTAAAAAGTCTTAAATTTGAGTTGGTGAAGCCCACAGCCCCTGGGGAAAAAAAAAACAAAACTAAAAGTTGTGGGTCTTCTGTTAAAGAAACTAGTTCTCATACAAACTGGGGATTTGTTCATTCAGACTCTACTTCTTTCCAAACTTTAAAAACGACGAGTAATCCAGCAGTCTGAAAGTAAACTACCTTCATTTCCTCAACCGAGTTGAAAGTCTTTTTTCCTTTCAGGATCTTTTCCACAACCCTCCGTCATTCAAGAGCACAGTGACCTTATCCTGGAAACCTGTCCAGAAGCCGGAGGCAGCAGCGTGAGCGAATCGTTTCAAAGCCAGAAGACATTTGCGTAACGTTTGAGCGTTGTCCGTTGCAGCTTGTTTTTTTGTGTCTTTTCTTTGCGTTCGCAGGCCTAAACGTATGTCGGGTGAGGAGATGGGATCTGGCGCTAGCACAAAAAAACAGATCACGCCTCTGCCACGGCGGGACGCCAGACAGATTTACAACCCGCCCAGCGGCAAGTACAGCGCCTCTATTGGCAATTTCACCTACGGTGAGGAGCGTCTGGTGGCACACGTTTCTGTTCACGGTTGTTCCACAACCCTTCATGTTTTCACTGTATTTGTTCACTCTTTGAAAAGCACTTTGAGAAACTCAGGTCACCGGCTGAAAATGTCACCAATTCCAAAAATTTTGCGCACATCTGTAATGCAAACGCAGCCAGCGTTAGTCAGAAAATGCCATAAAAAGTCTGTTCAGTTTGTCTCACCAAATCTCTCAAAAGCCTGGCAAGAAGACAACCGTAAAACATTTTGCTTGGAGTTCACCACAATCGACCACGACGTTCCAGTCCACAGTTATTCACTCGGTGTTTATTTCAGGCCTTTTCTAAGGACTAACGTTACAATTAGTCCTGATTTAGAGTTTTGCTCCCTGGAGAACACGTCTGCACACTCTACAGACTAATGTTCACTCTCCTTTGTGAGTCTGCTGTGTTCTTACCGAGCTCTTTTTGGCGTCATGTCGATGCAGAACAGCGCGGCGGCTACAGGGGCGGACGAGGACGAGGCTTCTGGGCGAGAGGCAGCAGGAGCCGAGGCCGGATCTACTGAGACGCACAACACTTTGCCCCTGGAACTGCATCACATCAGGATCTCACCTTCACCAAAATGGACAATTTGTCACCTACCTATACCTTTTTTTCCCTTTTATTTTCCCTTTGAGTTTTTTTTTATTTTTTAAACACTATAGTTTCCTTTTTATTTTACTCTTATTTCTATCTGAGGTCCTGTCTTGAATTTCTGGCTCCACCTTTTCTACTTGCCATGACAACGTGTAGTAGCTGTATTTCTCTTGGCCAAGGTAATAGTAAATCTAGATGTGTGTGTGGATTTTTTCTTTTCCCTCTCCCCATCCCTCCCTCCCTCCTGCCCACCGAAATTTTAAAACATTTTGTGTATTTCTGTCGAACAAAAGACTGTCAAGTTATAACTAAGTATTTTTGTCACATACTGGTGAGAAGAGATGATCTTGTTTAGCAGCATGTCAATGAATTTACCAATTTCTAACTTTTTATTTAACCATGTTTTTTTTTTTGTTGTTGTTGTTTTTAGAAGCTTAATTGCAATTGGCTGACTGCTTCTTTGTATAAATCAATGATGCCGTTTCATTGGATTTTTATCATAAACTTAAATGGAATTACAATCATTTGTCCATTTGATTGTGAAAGAAGCCTGCACGTCACAAAGAGTTTTAAAGAAATCTCTTTGTTTTAGTCTTAATACAGAATAAGAAAGTATCTGTGTTGGAAGTGATAAAAGGTGAAATCTATAAATAGGTGCCGCTATTTATAGAGTTCGGGTTGTTTTGGACAGCCTGGTTGTGGCGCCACCTGCTGTCTAAGAAACAAACAACACAGATTTTTTGTTACACTTGGATTAAAAAAAAAAGGTGACCATGAGCTCGCCCTTACTTTTTAAGTTAAAAATAAAATGAACTACCTTTTTTAGGTAAACCAACCAACAGGCTGTACCTATGCAAATTATGCTCTGAATTTCTTACTATTTTTTTTCTGCAGTTTATAAAGTAAAATGAATGAGCAAGCCTTATTTAGTTTCTTCCTGTGGAGAATTTGTCCGTTCTCTATGGAAACTTCTTGATGTATGAGGTTGAAGAAGAGTCGGGGAGTTAAATTCATGAATTCCACTTATTAATACCAAAATTCAGCTGGTCCATTCAGACATGCTACCTTTAAGAGCTAACAGAGCAAAATGGCATCAAACAAAAGTTTTCCATTCTCTTTGTTAACCTCTATCTAAGCTACTCCCTAAGGAGGACGTTCCCTAGTGTGTCATATCCCTTAACCGTAGCTGTGAGGCTGTTTCCTAACATGTCATTTCCTTTAGCTTTAGCTTTGCAACTAGCTAAAAGAGAAGGAAAAACACAGAAATATTTCATCTCAACAATCCATTATTAAAGCTACTAGTCAGCTACATTTCTGTAAACCCTCAATCTCACCTTCCCTGTACTTTAAACTAGGTGTCATCTTTAGAAAGTCTTAAAGTCACGTGTAAGGCCTTAAAATGTAATTTGGCCTTAAATATCTTAGTCGCAGGTCTTAAATTTTGTTTAAGTACTTTAAGCTTGTATTTCTTTTTCTATCCAGCAAAAGTCACGTGCAGACATCAGTTCTGTGACTCAAGGTTACCGCTAACTAGCTGCTAATATAACCTCGCCAGCTAGCTTTTCTGCATGAATAAGTGCAAATTTTCCGCCAGTTGGCTGGACGACGTTTATTTTCACAGCCGGCTAACTCCTGCTGTCGTCCTTCAGGCTGGACGTGTCACGCACTAAGATTTTAAACTTGGCACTTTGAAGCTTTATGCAATGCCTGATCGTAATGCAACAGGATTTCCCAACAGTTTCCTATAATTTCATTCAAGATGGCATTAAAATGTCTTAAAATTGATTTCCTGAAATATATGCAGATACCATGGCTTAAACTTAGTATCTGTACAGCATAATGTCACTTTTCTATTTGTTCTGCAGCTTTGCTGTAATTTTATTGACATATCTTCTTACCAAGGTGCTTTCAGGTGCACCTTTCTAGTGACCTCACTGAAGGTGAAGGTGACTGATTTTTTGTGAGTTAATGTTTGTTTTGTTTTTCTATCATGTTTTTAATCAAATTCTTCCATCAACTGTTTACTTGTACAAAGAACCAGAGCAAAGATCAGCAGCAACCATTTATTTCACACCAAGTGTTTTAAAGCCCTGGTCTGGCCAGGTAGTAAGCTGTACTTGTTAATCATGTCACGGTGGTAATTCAGTTCGGATGTGGTGAATATACATGGAAACCATTTCCATTTCTGAAAACAATTGGTGTCAGATTTTTGCTTCAGGCTCTTGAAATAATCAATCATCCATAATGCCCTGGAGCTCATCAATTTTCAATTTTGGCTCTAAAATGTACAACCGTTTACTAATGAGCCTGATTCTTGCCCTCTTGTGACATCATCAACTCAAAGCAGATTTAGCTGATTTCTTGTTTTATTTTTATTCCTCCAACTTGATTTTTCCAGAGCTTTATATTTTTTCACAACCCTGTGGTGGAAATCTATACATAGCTGTACTTTTTATTTATTTTTAGTGTACATTTATTAGCGAAAAAAATAGTAATACATGGATTGACGGCGTCCTTTAATATGCAATGGCAGGAATGAAGGAAGAGGGAAGCTGGGGTTTCAAAAGGTGGAGCTGAAATGAAAAGCTCTGTGGGCGCAACAGGTCTTCATGCACAGACACGTGTGTTGTGTTGAGTGGGCGGATGCTTCTGGGAGGAGGGGAGCCACAAGTCATTCTCTGAATCGACTGAGGCATCCTGAAGCTGAGAGGCAACTCTTAATGGGTTTTATTCTGGAAAGATTCATATGGGAAAGTTAGTCTGTTGCTGTTATTGATTTTATGTAGTTGATAGTCTTTTTGATGAATGATAAAGCCTCTCTCTCTCTCTCTTTTTTTTTTTTTTTAGGTAATAACTTGATAGAATATATCCCGATTTGGCCCACATAAAATAATCACTCCAATGTCTTTTGGGCCTCTCTGTGTTTTTTTGTGCATTGGCAGAGTGTTCCCTCCAGAGGGCGCTCCGGACTAGGGCTTTTCTCTCAAAGCCCCAGTTTTTAAACCGACTGAACTCGTCATTTAAAGGGACAGTGATGTATTTTCGTGTCGTTCTATCACCGGGGTGGGCAGAAGGTATCTGGTATTTAACATTCACAATGCCGAAGACAGTCAGTCTAAAATTTCTTATTGAATGTTAAGAAATCAGCATCCCAGTTTGCTGCAAAGCAGTATAAATCAACGATTAAAAGCATTAGTCTGTTTTACAGATCCTTTTTAAATATAGTGATAATATTTTTTTATTTTTTCAATAGTTACTAAAGTGATACAGCTATTAAGTTCAATGAATACACCACATATTTTTCTTTCTCTCATGCTGCACATCTGCTGGCAGCGCCAGGGGCTTCACGACGCCTGGAAGCTGAAGTGTTCATCTCTGAACGGTAGGGGGAGCCACGACACCGCAACAAAACCCTCGCTGGTAGATCGTGACCAGGTATTTCCCAAACCAGCCAGCCAGGCACCAAACTGCCTAGCACGTGCGTTTGTATGAGGACGCGCGCGCGCGCACCAGAGCTGAGCTGAAAATAATCAAGTGGTGGAAGAGGAGTGGGCGGCAGCTGCGAGAGCAGCAGAGACGACGACCCTCAGAGAGAGAGAGAGGGAGAGGTGGATGGAAGGAGCGACTGTAGCAGCCCGTGTGAGAGTGGAAAGTGAAGGTAAATCAATAGTCCTGAAGCACTTGGTGGAACTCGATGGGTTTCCTCTCTGTATCAGCGACCATTGGGAGGGTGTTGCTGTTTATGGTGGTAAAACTATTACTTGATATTGTACCCACACACTTGTTGGCCTCTGAAGCCGCTGCGGAATAACGGGGTTGCTTTTGCACGTCTGTTTTAGTGACTGCGTGAGATGACGTCCACTTGGTGTCTCCAGTGACACTGCGTGGCAGGACTTTGTAGCAAACAAGGAGTGTTGACTTTGGGATGTACGAAAAGAAGCACATCCGCACATAATAAACCAGCTTGTCTGATGTTTCCAAATGGATTGTGCAGATGGTAGAGAACGGGGTTGCTTCCTCAAGGTGTTCAAAGGGTTGACCAGATGGGGGATCTTAGCAACTTGGGGTGGTGTGGCAATAATGCTTTTACGACTACAACTGACCCACCAGGAAGGACAAAATGAAGACTTGCAGTGATTATATATAATTATACATAGTTCAGGTAAGATTGTCTCTGGTAAAATTCCATCCCAGTCACCGGTGGCGGTCGCCACCTGTGGAACCCCTTTGGTCACACCAACACATAATGATGAAAGGCAGTTCAAGACCTTAGTTTGGTGCATTTCTTTTTCTGTTACCAAAAAACTCCAGTTCATTGGACATACTGAAGACTCCTAGCCAAAATGCTTATCGTATCGCAGCCTTACTTTCCTTCCCAAACCATCAAAGCTTTTGAGAACTCCGCTAAGGTCTACTGTAGCACCTTGACATAAGTCTTATACCTACACAGATAGCAATAAATTATTACTATAGCGAATCAAAATGTGTTGCTGCCGTTGATGATTGAAGTAATACTGGTCCACTTTTTTATGCAGAATGGCAGAAAGGAGCAACTACAGAAAGTTTCAATTGGCCAGATAAGGTTCACTAATAATGTTGAGGTAGTAACCCAAAACCACAAGCCATAAAGACATTTCAGGATCTCAGTTGGGATCTAAATGCTTAAACGCTTTGGGGATGAAGGCGATACGTAACATTTTTTCCATTCTCTAGCAGAACAACGGAAGAACCAAAGTCCATTTATCTATTCTGTCTTGACAGTGCGATCCAGTGTGAGTCACAGCGATCTGCTGTGGTCGTGGTACGCGTTTTGCTAGGTACCTGGTCACCCATACATCAGGAAGTTGAAGCGGAGCAGTTGCTGCCTTTCCTGGCATCATTGAGGCAAAACGGCGAACATGCTGTTGTTAGCCTCTTTCAAGCACATTTCCGTCATAAATCTCCAAAGATGATCATTTTCTTAGCTGCCTCTGGCCGTTCATGAATCACAAGTAGACAGTTTCAATATCCTGCAAAGCTCGTGAGCTTTCAGAAACGCAGCCAACGGTGCAAAAGGACAAGAGGTGTAGTGCGGCATTGACATCGGATCTATGCGTTCCGATGGTGCTGCGTTGAGAGTTCCCTCATACTGTTCTTTATGGACACAGTCAGAGTAGCAATCCTGGTTGTTGGTCACTCACATACCTTCACATTTTAGCTACTTTTCTCACCTTCTTACTCTTCTTGGAATGCATTTCTGAATATTGTTTGTTCTTTTACATCTTGGGAATGCCAAAATTCCTAATAATGTTGACATGTAGAATGGTGTAGTATGGTGCAGTACATCATTTCTGCACCACACATCGGAAATGGCATTGGAAGTGTTTGGTGAACACAGAAATGGTGAAAACATGTCTAAATCCTGGCTATAAGCACTTTGTAATGGAGGCTAGTGACCGACATTCAAAAAAAAAAAAGTTTTGAAAGATGATCAAATAAAGCAGCTATGGTGCTTGTCCTCCACTCTGGTAAATTTATGCTTCAAAATCTCCGTGTAAGATTAGATTAAGTCGGGTGGGTGGGTGACAGGTGTTTTTTTTTTTTAGGTGTGGCTATTGACCCCCAGACTCCCGCACTAGGGTCGCCTCTGGTTCCTATCCGGACTGGAGCTGTCCTTGGTGCTGAACCCCTGTCTTCTCTATCCTGAACTGTCTTCTTCTTTTTTCTTTTTTTTTTTTTTTTTTAAGTTTTTCGTTTTCATGTAAAAAGAAAAAGAAACGATGCTTTCACAAAACTTACACGTTCTGTTGAAAGAACTTCAAGTGAACACGTTTAAGTTCAATCGGATCTTGCTTTGTAATTTCAGTCAGCACACGCACGACTCCATCAGACAGCAAAACGCTCTTATTAAATTTTAAAATATATATATATGTTATTTTTACTTTAATGAAGGACACCTTAGCGTTGCGGATAATCTTCTGCTCGCCTGTTCCTCCACTCGCAGCTCGCCTCAGCCTCTTTCTCAGAATCGTGACAGCTCTTCTGGCTGCAGCGTCCCTGAACTAACCCGGTGCCAGTGGTGGACAACAGGGCGGCATGTACGCGCAAAAAATAGAATCAGTTGTGGGGGGAAAGAAGAAAAAAAAAGATAACTTTTTCTTCCCTTTTTAGAAAGAAGAAGAAGAAAGAAAAAGACACACACACACACACACACACACACACACACACACACAGTCCCTACCGTCCGCCCCCTCATGTACAAGGCTGGGAATAGTAACAGCACTGTGAGGTTGGGCTAAATATAGCAGCCAGTGAGTGTTAACATGTCAACTTCAGCAGGAGCGCAGGGAAGCGGCTGCTGCGCGCGTGACCGCCGTGGATGTTCAGAGTTTGGCTATAAATACAGATCACCCGTGAACCCAGTGCACTCCGAGCCGATTAGTTCAATAATGAAACGAGAGATGTTGGTCGGGGGCTAAAATAAATACCGATGAAGTCAAAATAGAAACCAGAGACAAACATGTTTAAGAATAAACTGGACATTTCTGGTGGACCGAGTTGATCTCCACAGGCTCCGTAAAGATGACCGACATGTAACCCGCGTCGCTCGCCGTTTTTCGTCTCAGAGATGTTTTTCACACGACCGTGTTGCTGCAGGGCGAGTTGGGGTCCAACCAGGGGCGGTGCGGGTTTCGGGGAGGGGAGGGGCTCGGGGGTGAGCTGCTTTATTTTTATCACGGCCGCCTTTCGAAAATAGTAGGAAGTCTAAAAAAAAAAACAAAAAAAAAAACATTGTCGCTCACGAGTCCTTTTCAAGCCAAACGCGCTCGTGCAGCAGAACCGCGCGCTTCATTTTGTACAATGGAAGGAGACTTTAAAACAAGAGTCCAGATCCAGACGAACCCCCCATAGCCAAGGAACTCTATGTACCGTGTTGTCGCGCGAGATTTGCCAAGTTAAACAATATTTACCCCATCCCCCCCAACCCTCCACCGCAACACTTTCCCATCTCACGCGCGCACCAACATGCGCGTTCACGTGCAGCCTAAATCGCTGATTCGCAAATGCGGTCTATTGAACACAAACGAGCTGACCGACGGTGAACCGGCGGCCATTGCGGCTGAACTGGGGTCTTCTTTGCTTATTAACCTGTTTTTTTCCCCTCCTCCTCCTCTCTCCTCCATTCACAGGCTCTGCTGCAGAAACTGTGTGAATGAGTGAGTCGGGGGGAAGGATGAATGAATGACTGCTGGAGGTGAGTGAATGAAAAGCTGCGGCTGCAGGAGGAGAAGCCAAACGCAGGGGGCGCATGTCCCTCCTGTCCCCTTCAATGGCTTCTCCTCCCCGCCCCCACCTCTCCCATCACCCCCCTCCACCTCCACCTCCTTCCTCCTTCTCAGGGAAGTATGGCTGCGCGAGCAATAAGCAGAACAAACACACGCCAGGCCACGCACGTTTGTGTGTGTGGGTGCGTGTGTGTGTGTGTGTGAATTGAAGGTCTATAAATAGCACTATAGCACTGTTTCCATTGACATCATTTAGGCAGGAGAGATGGAAAAATAAATAGGTGGAGGGGAGGGGAGGCAGGGTTTCTTAATCTGTGTTTGAAATTCAAACAAAACCTGGCCAGCCGTCCACCTCACACACATCGCACACCTAAAACGGAATGGATCATGGTTGATCCCATTTTTTTTCTCTCTCTCTTTTTGCCTATATAATTATGAACCTACAGTAAATGCACCTTAAAGCTGCAGAATGCAACGTTTATAGAAAAATATTCTTTTACTGTCACTATGTGTCACAGTAGTGAGACATCGAGCTTCCCCCCCTTCTCCCAGCACTACTACAAACAACCAATCAGAGCCAGGAGGCGGGTCTTAGCGCTGTCAGTCACCCTCTGTGTGGCGCTGCTCATCCCCCTTCCCACTACCGGTTTGTGCTGATCTCATCACTAGGGTGGCAGCTAGCGATTATTTTAGTTATCGATTAACCTATCGATTGTTCTAACGATTAATTGGCGTTAGAACAATTAATCGTTGGAACGATTAATTCTAATTGTTCTAGCGATTGCTCTCGTTTTTATTCTGCTAATGTGCCGACATTCTGCTAATGTCGGCACATTCTGCTAATTTTTCATTTTACACCATTAAAATACATTAAAAAAATGCACACACACAAATAATTCAATTCTTTTTTCTTTTACATAAGATGATAAACGTTTTATTGAATAACATTGAACAACACAGTATTCCTTTAGTGAACGCTTAATCATTTGTAGCAAAGGATGCTAAAGAAGGACGCTAAATAATACTGCTAACATCAGCATATGAGAAGTTCAACCCTTCCACCTTAACATCTATTCAGTGTAGAGCTGATCTGTTCATTATCTTTTGTATTATCAATAACTGGTTGGCAAAAGGTGGTAAATAGGTTTTTTATTTACTTAGCAGATTTAGAACCAGTATGAATCTAAAACTATGTCACTTGAGGAGTTTCAGATAGAACATATTTACCGTATTTTTTGGACTTTAAGTCCCTACTTTTTTCCCCACGCTTTGAACCATGCGGCTTATAGCCCGGTGCGGCCTACTCATGTACGTTTCTTTTTTTTTTTTGTTGTTGTTGTTGTTGTTGTTGTTGTTTAAAAAAAAAAAACTTTGCAGGTGCAGCTTATAGTGAGGTACAGAACATACTGTACATATTATTTAAAAATCTTAAACACAAAATGTACGTGTCTTTTGTGCAGTTTTGACTCAGGGTGTGTTGCTCTTTCAGCAAATGGCTTTTTTTTGTTTGTATACTCCAGCTAACGATTAATCAGCTAGTTATTTGAACAGTCGATTAATCGTTCCCTGTCACATACATAGACAGGGCTGAAGCGATCAAAGTTTGTAGTTGTACTGTGTTAGAAGTAGACTTCATGTTGCTAGAGCCTCTTTACTTAATCTGATTCCTGTTTATGTAGTTTGTTGTTGTGATTTCATACTCACAAATTAACCTAGCTAAAATGTATCCAAACTAGGAGCTACATCACTGTGTGTGCCGATGTTCGAGGATCCCCTTCCTCAGCATGTGGACCGATAGTAAAGATCAGGGCAGAATGCCAACTCTTTTCAAGAAGGATGAGGCCTGCGAGTCGGAACGGAAAGCCACGAGGACCATTGTGTCTACAACAGCCAACCACTCATACACACACACACAAAGCTGCTGGGATCACAGTGGAAAAGGTAGAGGCAACTCACACACCTGAGGTAAAATGTTTCACAAGACGGTATTGTTTGTTTGCATGCTTTAAACGAGGAAAGCGGAGGGATTAATAAATCACGTCTCAAGCAGACAGACTTGTGTGTTGTGCGGTTATTAAGTGTTTTATTTTTTGTTGTTTTTTTTCCGTTGTTGGCATGTCTTAGTCACAGCCAGGATCTCTATCTGAATCTCTAAGTGTGTCGTCAGCCTTGGCACTGACCTCCGAAGTGCTGCGTGACTTCCACCAATGACGATGACGTCTCCCATGATACATTTCTTCCCCATGTTTTTTCCAGCATGTCCTGTGATCGCACATTTCAGAGTCCCACCCTCACACACACACTTCTCTACCTTCATATGCCTTCGTTTCAGACCAAAATGTCGTGTCTTTATTAAAAATACATGTGACTACGTCACACATTGTTGCTTCCTACGTTTATCCTTAATGAAATAGCAGCTATGGATTAAGTTTCTGTGAAATGGATCCAAAGATTGTTATATATTATTAATTTTTTCCCTTTCCTTTGTGACGTTTCATTTGTAAAACCTTGATGATCTTACGTCATTCCCACTGTGGGATTCATAGAGAACTGTTCTGTTCTATTCTATTCTATTCTATTCTATTCTATTCTATTCTATTCTATTCTATTCCATTCTATTCTATTCTATTCTATGCACTTTTCTGAGATTTTATATGACAGACTACAGTAAAACTGTGTTTTTATCTGAATGGAAAAGGAAAATAAATCATGGTTTTCAACATTTTTGCAAATAAATCTCAGCTCTAAAGATCTGTGACATTTACTAATATCCGCCACATTTGAGCAAATATCTAGTAAAAACCACATGTCGCTGCACAGTTGCAAGTCTTTGGAGGGTCTCTCTCTATCTGGTTTCTCACATGTAGTGACTGAGATTCATTTCTAGTTTTCTTCGCTAATCAAATATGGATGACTTGTCATGTTTCCACATGTTCTCAGTTGGAATTAGTTCTGGACTTTTGTTTGACCGGTTTTCCTACAGCTCCTTCAAATTTCTTTCTTTCTCGCAGCTTTCCTGGTGAATTCTCTCCTTTCCAGCCGTGTCTTGGCGGGTTTGTGGTTTAGCGGCGCTCTGTCCATTTTCACACGACAGACTGACCAGTGCTCCATAAAAGTTTTGCAGTTTCATAATCTAATCCTCGCTAACATGAAGGGGAGGTTGCTTTTGGCAGTCCGGTTGCTGAAGAATGCCATTTGAGCTTAACTCCACTTAAAGAGGCAGTATTTTGCAAAATTGACATTTTGACACCTGGAGTGTCGCCTTGATTCTTTCATTCATGTTTGAGAAATGCTCCTAATCTCTGTGGCGACCATTCAGCCAGGCAAAACGTCTGGGTGGACCTAGCTCTGCCTTCGAGGACGAAGCTCCTCCTGCGTTAGTTACTTAAGAGGTACAACTTTCACTCCGGTTTCCTTCAGTTTTTAAAGAGACAGAGGCCCAATTTCAAGGAGTTAAAATACAATGTCAAATTTATTTTGAGTCTTATTTGATATATGAAGCTATGAAATACACAACCCTACCGCTTTAGCATTTATGTCCCTTCCCTTCAGTTCTCCCAACATTTATCATTTAGATCAATATTTTGTCCAAACTATCAAATATGAGTCAGATGGTTATGTTCTAATGCAGAATCCGTCCATCAGTCCGTCCTATTCTGAGAACACCAACCTGTTCTGACCGCTTTGAGCCACTTACTGAAGTGTCTCCTCTAACTGTCTGTTGTCATCTTAATTGATCAAGCTCACAGTCCGTCTATATTAATAGCAACTTCAATATCAATATGTAAAATCACAGAACATGTATATTTCCTTCAACACTGAGCCGACCAGACATGTATGTTTCCGATCCGGTCAGTTTGGAAATGGTGTGGAAGGACCAGGGGTAAGAAAATAATAAAAAAACAAAAACATTCCACACCCACCCACAAAACCACAGTCGCCCCCAGCCCCCACTTCTTCTTCCCAGCTGAATTAATTTGATACTATTTTTGAAAGTCAGTGTTTCTAAGGGATACCTAATAACGCAATGACGTCAATGCAGGTCAATAGCACACTCCTGGAAAAGAGGGACAGGGAACGGGAGAGAAAACACACACACACACACACACACACACACACACACACGCCTATATGGCGAGAGTAGAATGGAGGGAAGCTGGTTAAAGATCTAAATTCCTTCCCTGTTTGATCTCCAGAAATATTTCGGTAAGCTTTTTTTTGTTGTTTTTAGTTGATTGAATTTTTTTTTTTCGTTACTTCTTTTTATTATTATTATTTTATATGAATGGCAGCAGTGGTTGTTGCGTCGCGCTGCTCCCCCCTCTCCATTGATGCTTTCCGTCTCTGTCTGGAAGACACACACACACACACACACACCCACACACACACACATACACACACACAATAAACACAAAGAAAGAGAGAGGGAGAAACAAAACGGCGAGTCCAAGACCGAGCTTCTACATTGCGAGATGAATCGTGTGCGTCTCTCCGCATGCGTAAAGCCTCCCAACCCATCCCCTCTTTTCTCTCTCTCCCCCCGATTTGGCGGGATCTCTCCATCCGCTGGGCTCCATTTGTGTTTCCCTACTTGCTCCGTTTCTCCGACCACCAACCGCCGCCACCTTTCAACTCCCAGACCCCATAGATGCCCCTCCCGAGCAAAATAAATCAATAAATAAATCCACCCCTCATTCGAGCAGGCTCCCTGAATCATAAATGGCAACCACAAATATATGTCAGTTTACCAAAGAACAGGGAGAGGACGCACATCCTGACGCAGGGGGGGTAGAGAGAGAGAGAGAGAGAGAAAGAGAGAGAGAGACTGTGGGGCGATCCCGCTCTGCCTTGCTTCTGTCGGTGTCAGCCTGCAAACATCATTTTATTTATAGAAATAAAACAAAACAAAAAATAACCTAAATCTGAAAGGTAAGCGCCTTCGTTTATGGTGCCAGTAGGTGGGAAGTTTGCAGTAAGAGTCGATATTTTCTCACTTTTTTTCTTTTTTTTTTTTTTTGTGGATGATCCGAAGATCAGTGTGGCAGTAACTCTGGTGATCTGGAAGTAGAGCAGCGGGGAATTCCACCCTAACTACAGACCAGCCCGTCGTTTCCGAGGAGGTTTTTGGTCCAGATTTTTTTTTTCTTTTTCGTTTTTCTTTGTAAAGCAGAAAGGGGGAAATGACGTGAGTGACGTTAAGGCATGAACTAGTTGAAACATTCTCTGGGTTTCATTTGCATTTGTTTAGAGTTTTGTCTTCGGGGTGATCAGACCCATCAGCTGGCTGCACGTTGATGTTCTAACTTCGGCTTCTCACCCGATTATGATGTAAACACTTCACTGAGATCGCCTTCTGTTGGGATTTGGTTTGTTTAGAGATGCTAAGAAATATATTGCAGTCCGTGATATCCGTGTGTTTCAACTGCACTGCTCTGTGGTGAAGCCTCTAGTGAATGAATTCATGTTGACTGAGGGGGGGAACCTCATCCCAGATCCATCTGTCATGACTTTGTTTCTGCAGTTGCATGTCGTTCCAATGTTCTCATTTCTCCATTGTAGCTGGGAACGGATTGCATTTAGGCACGTTGATTGGTTCATATTGAAAGTCGTTTGCCTTGTGGAGATGTTGGCTGAACCCCCCCCCTTCCCCCCCCCCCCCACACACACACACACAATACACCTGAATGGTCCTTGAACAAGCTGTTCGGCACCAAGGACAGCTCCCACCACGTACCCTCCGGCTCTTCTTAGGGAAACCTCGAGGTTTTCTCTTGTCATGTCCCGGTGATCGATGTTTGCGAACGGTTTTCAACAGCTATTATTTGGATCGGTTTCCAACACCGGGTGCTCTACCCTCAGATCATCTCCCAATGGTAGGTTCGATCCTCAACAGGTGTTAAACTATCCTCAGTCAAGACGCTGAACAACTCCACAGCTGCCAATGTGTGTGTTTTTTTATGACTGTTCGAAGAAAATTTCTCCTTATCAACTGTAATTACTACTTTATACGTTTTCACGTGGTAAAGAGTGTGTGGAGCATCTATTGTGTATTTTTTTCTCTAGTTACATTAACTTTAAAAAATAACCATAATACGTGCTGCACTTTGACGTTACCACCATTTGTTTGGGGGGAAAAAGTTAGGAGTTTGAAGTGAATTATTCATTGGCTCTGCGCAGCTCGAACAAAATGTGAAAGTCCAACTCTGACCTGATGTTGTCTCCTTGGACCTGCGGGAACATCACGATCTGTTTCAGACGCTGCTGTTGGATCTTCAACAAGCACTTCAACGATTTTGCAGCTTATTTTACGTTATGGTTACATTCCCAACCCATTAATTATCCTAAGAAATGACCAGAAAACCATCAAGTTGAACTCATTCTTTACTTTGATTGTGCCAATTTCCGAGAACCGCTTTTATGACATCATGATTGCTCGTTTAGTTTTTGATTCGGACTTGTTTTTCTTGGGAGGGGGGTAAGTTCTTCTGAAACATGACTGACTCCTGCTACTAGATGACTTTCATTAGAGCCATAAAACCCACATTTTCTTTCTTGCAGCAATTTAGGAAATGACTTTAAATCATCGGTTGTCAGAGCGGGAACCGGACGTCCCCGGGGTACGAATTGACACAAGGTCGGCACGAAACGTCCCGCAGCCTAAAGCCTCATTTGTAACCGAATCGAATCTTATATATATATATATATATATATATATATATATATATAGGCGTTTTGCATATTGAGCAAGAATAATAGAGGACAGGGCGTGGGGGGGTAGTTGGGAGTGTGACAACATCGGTGAGATTAAGTCACATCGAGATTGGGAGAAGCTTTGACCAGAAACTTACTGTAGTCCAGAGGGTTTGGTGGAGTTTCATTTTTGCGGTTTTTTTTTTCCTCCTCTCTGCCGATGGGATGGGTCTGGAATCACGAAGGGCTGCGACGCGGATTTTGTCGACATCTAGTGGCGCTCCAGGCGCACTGCACCGTGGAACCTCGGCTGGATTTCCAAACTGGTTGCAATGATGCTCGACTGAATCATCTTGATAAATACAAGAACCATGTTGACGCGCACGTCTGTCATTTGTTGTTATTGTCTATCTATCTATCTATCTATCTATCTATCTATCTATCTATCTATCTATCTATCTATCTATCTATCTATCTATCTAT
>CAEFZY010076868.1:0-77841 GCA_903066815.1 Brachyrhaphis roseni
AAAATCTTTGTTTTTTCCCCACCCCCCCCCTTTTGTAGAGGGAAAAAAAAACGTGGTAAAAAATGAAAAAAGAACCCCCCCCCCCCCCCCCTCCTCTACTTTGTGTTAATCTATCACATGAAATCCCAGTAAATATCATTTTAGTTTGTGGTTGTAATATGACGACACGATCAACCCAGGGGGCATGAATGGTTTTGAAAGGCAGACATCTGACCCTGTCCGCTGAGTGTGTTCTGCTCCCTAATTGTGATGCTGATTGCGGCCTTGTCTGGGGAGCGTCCTCGACTTCCAGCGGGCGGTTTGGCAGGGAGCGGCGTCCTTCAAGAACTTCCTCTCAACACAATCGACTGTTGTGCCACTCTTCATTAGACACTGGCGAGAAACTTCTTCCAACTTTCAGAAAAGCTGCTTGTTATTCTCCCCACTTTTTCGCCCGCCTACATAGTTTGCACTTTGCAACAGCATGTTTTCATAGGATCAAGAATGCCAATCACTGTGGATACGTTTCAACATGTCGCTTTTATGTTTTGTCATTATTTTTCTGTCACATTTGAAGTAGGAAATGATGGAACAGGTAGAGAGAGAGAGAGAGAAAGGAGCATGAGGGGGTTATTTTATTGTAGCGTACGAAGATGTTACTTGATATGAATACCAAAGATTTTGGTCTGTGTGAGCAGGTGATGCTGCCTGTGGCGTTCAGCACACGCTGACAGGTGGTCCCTGTGGTGTGTACGCTTGACTTTCCATAAGTTTGGCTGTGTTTAAACTTGCGAATGTGCACTGCTCTTTGTCTGTGCTTTCGCTTGCTTGGTTTATGCATTATACAGTTTGTTTATTTGTTTCTACAGATGAATCCGCCGTATCAGACTGTGACAGACCGCGTCTGTTGTTTAACATGTGTGACGTCTCGTCCATTTAAATGCGTTTGATCTCAGTGGGTGGGGGGATCTGCTGTTTTAATGCTGAGTAGAGCAGAACAACCTTGGCTGGCTTGTATTTCAAAAGCTGCCAGCTTAAAGGAAGAAAATAAGATAACATATTAAAAGGTGAGTGCTTGGAGTCCCTAAACGATTTTTTTAAAATGATGTGGCTTTTGTTAGGGTGGAATGTCTCTGTGTTTAATTATTGCAAGTATAAAATGTAACTGGAGAGAAAAATGTGAAATTGCATCTATGTTTACAGTAGACTGCTGCGTGGAAACTGCTGATATTTTTTTTATGTTGATTATAAAAAACAATACCAGTATAGTGCCATGTCTTGGACAGCACTGCCAAGACACCTCAAGTCAGCTGTAGTTGTCATGCCAGGCCACTAGATGGCACTGTGATTATTGCATGTCATCGACCATGCATGCGCTTTTGACCCTTGGTTTTGACCATTAGCTTACACCTCATTGTAAGCAGTGACCTGTTTCCAACGAAGTGTTAATGTAACACACACATATATTCCTTGTCGGAAATTGCGCTAAACAAAACAGGTTAAGTAGCACAACACGGCACAATGCTATGAGCCTTTGTAATTTTTGTTATCTGCCTTTGCATGCGTAGAATAAACATTACAGGCGCGCTTTCACATGCTGAGCACTTCACACCTCTGCCGGGGGTGTTACAGAAAAGTTTCACTCGTGTAAACAAGCAGCTACATTGCAACAAAAATGCTACGGTTTAACCTAAGTGGCTCCATGTAAACGGGGGCTGAGTATTAATTTTCTTCTGCATCTATTAGACAGATGTTTTCACAATTGTTTAGTATTAGTAGAAAAAAAAATCACTATTTTTGTAAGCATCATTGAGAACAGCATTAAATCAGGACCTCAATTCTTAAAATTTTGTTTGAGTACATAAATTGAGCTGTGTTATTGTTTCTATTTAGTTTAGATATACTGTACTTTTTACACTTTTTGTTTTTTTGTTTTCTTTCTTGTTTGTTTCTGTCCTTCGCCATCTCCTTAGCTGCTAATAGCACTTAGCAGTAGTCAACAGCTCATTGACTGAAGTGAGCATTGTGCAACACAAAAAATCATCCAGCCTGAACACAGTGCACTTAACAGTAAAACATAATTTAACA
This sequence comes from Brachyrhaphis roseni, assembly GCA_903066815.1. Classification (NCBI taxonomy): domain Eukaryota; kingdom Metazoa; phylum Chordata; class Actinopteri; order Cyprinodontiformes; family Poeciliidae; genus Brachyrhaphis; species Brachyrhaphis roseni. Next base: position 2,068 of record CAEFZY010076868.1, read on the forward strand.
AATTCTCATGGCAGATAATTTGCCTCAAGAACTGTTAATCAGTGTACTTGAATTGTTACAGCTCTAATGTGTAGCTTCACTTTCCTGTGCTTAGCTAACCAGCAGCTGGTGTTATCTTCTGCTGCTGGAAGATGCATAGATGTTGCTCTGAACAACCTTAAGTGTATCTAGTGGCTATTTAGGTTATTGTTACCTTTCTGTCAACTTAAACTGGTGTGCCTTTCTCCTCTGGCCTCAACAGAGTATTTTTCATACTCTCAAATGTTGCTAATTTGAAAATGTTCACTATTTTGGACTATGCTCTGTAAATTCAAAAGATATTTGTGCTTGCTAATCACAGTTACAAACTATCTGGAGACCAAACAACCATGTCATCTTTTGCTTCAAGCATTTGTACTAGTGGCATTTATTGACAGTAATCAGATGGCAAACGAGCCGAAAAAGTCCAGGTAGGGAAAGTCTCAAGGTTGGGAATTTTCAGATTTAGTGTTTGTTTTGCAACAAACACTAAAAATGTGTAAATGCAAGTTTGAATTGGTTTACTTTAATTTTTTCTCTGTAGAAGGAGAGATTTTCTTTCACCTACTACTGAACATTCAATTTAATATATCCATAAAATATTTGCATACATGCCATCTATCTAAAAAATTACTAGTATATATTTAATGCACTCGAAAATATGTACATCTTAAACTTTTTCCCATTTCTTCATGTTTCAATAGCTGCTTATCAATCTGGTGTTTTTTGAAGGCAACAGGTTGAACTGAATTCAGATTTTAATTCATAAAAATAATGCCATTTAGAACCATATGTCATTTCCTTCCACTTCCACGTTTTTTATGTTACTTTCTCCTCATCTGTCATATAAAATCCCAATAAAACGTGTCAAAGTTTGTGTTTGTGGGGCGACAAAATGTAGTACCTATCAGAAATAAAGTGAACTGTCCAAAACCCGATACACTCTCAATATCTTGTCAATAAGTTCATTGGCTGAACTCCACAAAAAGCTAATTTCTCTGAAAGCACAAGTGGGAATTCTTGATCTATGCTAAACATTCCTCGTCCCACACAAACTGTGTCAATGACTGCATACATAAGAAGTAGCATAAGAGCCTCTCCAGGGTGTCAGAGTGATCCACTGGCTGAAATCGGAGCCTCTTGTATTGTTATGGCTCGAGACTTTCTTCTGCTTGCAATTTGCTCCAAGTGCAGCAGGGGGCACTGTGGTGTCACTGTTGCCACTTCCACGCAGCCTAACTGTTAAAGAGGGTCACATTTGTGTATAAGCACCAACTTTTTCTGCTTTTTACAAATTGTCACTCCCAGAGAATTAAGTTGAAACCATCCGCACAGTTTTCAGATTTTAAATGACATTAATTTGTCCAAATTCATGCTTCATATCATTCAGAACATCTGTCATTTCAGGTGTGACTATTTTGAGCGTATTACCTCTGCATTTATTGTTAAAAATGTGGCTTGGTTGTGGTGCACAGTGTGTGGAGGTTTGCAGGCGTAACAAGCATGTGCCGTTCCTCTGCACATATCAGTAACATCAGATTACCGTCACGTTAAAGCACGCCCTCCTCATTCGAGAAGTGATGGAAAAAGCAGCAGTGCAAGTCATGTGAGCTGCTGATTGCCAAATAGTTCATCAGGGGTAATCCAGAACAATTTAACTGAATGTATAATCCTCAAAATGACCAATATATGATGTCTCAACCTTTAAAGAAAGTTAGTGCCAAAGAGAGAGAAGAAAATAAATTCTGAAGTGTTGAAGTTTCCAGGTGTGTGGTCACATCAGCCGTCACAGATCACTTAACAGGCTTGAGATCGACACCAGCCTTCCTCTCTCCCACTGTCACCTTGATGTAGAGAAAGTGGGAAGATTTTCTTTCTTCTGAGACAGATGGGGAAGGGGGGATGCCCCATTTATTATCCACTGTCCTCCTCCTCCTCCTCCTCCTCTCCCTTCTCCACCTCTTCCTCAGACAGTTGCCTTACACCAAGCGTGAAATGGCTCCAAATGGTTTCCTTTGTCTATTGGCAGTTCTGCTGCTATGCTTTACACTAAACCTGGTGTCTGTTGGCATAGTGGGGGTTATACAGTACCTCATCCACGCTCAGTTGTGTCACTAAAATTAGCAGTATGGGGACACCATACACAGGAGAAAGGTGTTTACATCCACACTACAGTGTCGTGCTAAAATTCACTTCAACATTTGAACTTTTTCTTTCATGCTACGACTAGGGATTCACAATATATCTGCAGTGACATTGTTATTGGCCACTATTACTGATTTATTTTAAACATTTGTATTGGTCCTGCAAATACAACAGTTTATATGTATTTCTATCTTCTTTCCATTTGTTTTTGGTGGAGGTGGTTCATGCAACAGTGGCTGCATTGACAATATATTTGCACAAATTGAATTTAAGAAAATAAATCAATTTGGGGGGGGGCATGTTTTTTGACACAGTTTTTATGCTAGGATGAGTTTATTTTTCGGCTGTATCAAAATTAGTGTATTTTGCAAAACTGCAATAGAAACACTTTTCTTGCATCTTACGAGTGACGTGATCCACAACCGGATGTAAAGATGAAGAAGACGACAGGAATATCAAGACAGGAATATCAACAAAGTTTTGTGCACATTTGCAAAACACAGCTACTGACAGGATGCATCGCTGGTTTGTGGGTAGCTTAACTGATCCAGTGGTGATTGGTTAGTGAAATGTATATATAATGTATATTATATCATATGAGGTTTGTCTTCCATCAGGGCAACAAGCCAAAAAAACACAACCAAAGCTATGAAAGCAGAGATGAGATCACATTTATGTACTAAAATAGCCTAGTCAAAATCCAGAAGTAATTCCAACTGAGAATGTGCAGCAAGACTTTAACTTAAAAAGCTATGTTCACTGTCTCCAATTAATCTGACTGCTATTGAGCAGAATTCATAGATTTAAGTTATTTAAATAGCTTAAATCTATGAATTATTTTTTATCCACTCATAGTTAAGCAGGTATGGAGTCTTTTACATTCAAAATGAATTAAATAAATACATTGGTAGTCAATGCTACATCAAATAAATAAATGTCCCTATGAGGTAAAAACAAAATAAATATTAATCGTCAATCAAAATGTATTTATTTAATAATGGTGTTTTCATTTATTTTATGAAGCTGCTTTACGTAGTTTTTTTTTTTTTGTACCTTTTATTTCTATTTCACGTTCTTATTTTCAGATGCTGTGATTATGTGTAACATAAAGTTCCCCATTTTCATCTAGGAAGCCCATTTTTTATTTTTTATTTTGTGCCCTCCTAAGGTCCTGCTTGACTGATTAAAGTGGCCTGAACGGAGCACCCTCGGTTTCTTTGTAAATCACTTTCATCAGTCACACAGACGCTTTGTACATTAGTCCTGCTGCTCATCCCTTCTACTGTAAAACCGTCTCTCCTTCCCTCTGCACGGAAATCTCCACTCAGCATACTTTAGAAAACTTCCCCACAACTGCTTTAAAGCCCTAAGCCCTCTGCCTCCTGACTCCCACCATACACATCTTTGAAGCATCACTCATTGGCAGTACTGCGCAGCTCTAAAAGCTTATGCACTGAAAGCTTAATGGCCCCAGCGCTGGTTAACTTTCAGGCTTATACCCCGGTTGATGAACTCCGGCAGTCATCACCACTGTCTCTCATCCCTGCTTAAACCTGCATTGTGCTGGTGAGGTTTAGAGATGAGAAGTGAGAGGATTGTCAATAGATAGCTTGAGAGGGAGGAAAGCTGAGTGGGAGGGTAGGTTCTTAGGCGAAACCTGTGAAGAGGGGTAGAAGTTGGATCCGAAAACTCTGGAATAATGAACTTTGCGGAATCTGACGAGTGAAAATGGTTGTGAACAGACTTAAAGCGTTTTGAGTGGCGGATTACCTACAGGGTTATGCACAGTCACATAACCCTGACTGACAGCGATTCCTGCTGCACCTTAGCATGAGTCAGACACCCCTGACTGGAACTCAATGGCATTACTATGTAGAACATAAGAACATCTTTATGTTGACACAAGGCTGTTTCTTTAAAGCCGTTGAGATTAAGGTACTCAAGTGGATCTGACCTGACACAAAATCCTGCATGAAATATCAAACGTGACAACTGTTCAACCAAAAAGACGACTTTGGTCTCGCTTTCCTACTGATGGCCACTTTTATGTCTCCTCTATAAGACTGTAGAAACTAATAAACCATTGTATTATCTAAATTATGTATGGATGAATATTTCCACTCTTGTGACAGATGCTAAACATCAGAACATGTTGTTTTATGGCTCTCTGCTTAAGTGTAACATTCTTCTGGTTGTAATAATTATATTGTTTAATCAGAAGAGAACAGGAAAAACATTTTCAGCTCAAATTGATCCAGGACAGCCAAACAAGAGTCTTTCCCCTGTTAATGAAGGACAAAAGCAGCAGTAGGATGATTTAGTGCTTTACGAGTGAAAGTAGCTTGGTAATTGCATTTACAGGTAGCAGCACAACACACCAAAGAGTTATGGAAAAGATGATTCTCTTAAAGAGGATGAATCTTCCTGTGTGATAAATTTCTAAAGTACCAAGTCAACATATACCCAGAGAACGATGTCTTAGTTGTGGGATTTTTTTTATTTTCAAGCATTTTAATATACAGATGTTTGAAAATAAAACAACAAAACAAATATTGATGTTTAAGACAATGTCAAGTTTTGTTATATAGCACATTTAAGAACATCAGTTGACTAAAGTGCTTCACTTTGGTTATAAAACAAAATAGTAGTTTTTGATCTTCAAACTTCGAGGAGAAACCGGCTAGTTGACCGGAGTGCTCTCAAAGATTAAGGAGGTCACATAGATAAGATGGGGCTAGGCCATGTAAAACATTAAAAGTGAGCAATAATATTTTAAATCAATGCCAAGACAAAGAGGAAGCATGGACAACCTTCTTCAGGTCGTTGAAATTGAGATATTGCTTCAATATGGCAAGAAGTTACAGTGGATCTGTTTGTGTAAGGCACCCAGTTTCTTTTCTGCAGTTTAAGTACTATAAATGGTTTAAAAAAACTACTTACTGTATACTTTTATTTTTTAACTACTTATAGTAGTTTAAAAAATATATTTTTATATCTACTATAAGTAGTTAAAAAACAAGAACCAGATTACCTTAATCTTCTTTTATTCATGGTTAGAAAGTTTCATCGTCACCCAAGTTTTAATTTCAGCCAGATTGTTTAACAGGGGTGTCAGTGCTTTAGTGTTTCCGGATGCCATCAGCAAACCAATGAAAACGTTCATTGTGTCTCCTAAAAATAGATTCTAGGGGCAGAGAAATGGTTTCTGGGGAACCCCAAGACAGAGAGAGACTGCTGAAGAGGAATAAGCCTCTAAATTGACAAACGCTTGTGCATGTGAGGTATGACTTGCACCTGGAGAGAGCTGCACCTTCAATACTGACAATATGTTCCAACCAGATTAACAGACTGTTGTCTGTGGTGACAAAGGCTGCTGATAAATCCAAAAGCACTAGATCAGCAGGGTTTCCTGGGTCTGCTGAAGGATGTCATTAAAATCTCAGTCAGTCACTGATTAGATCAGATCAAACTGAAAATCTTTTGGCACCAATCACCAGCTAAGTTACCAGTTTACGTCAACCAAACTAAACGTCACACTTAAACTGATGAAATATGCATGTAAAAATGTCATATTTGTTGCAAGTTTGTTTAGGGAAGTTGGACTTAAGAGACATTTGACAAAAGCTTTATCATACATTATATGTGCGGGGTTTTGTTGCCACTCTAAATCATGTTTTTCCCCCTTTCGTTTATCTCAACACTTCCTCATTGTGTTGTGACACAGCTTCACCTTCATCTAAAATGTCTCTCTTTGTATCTCATAAAGATTCGAGTTAAGTACGGTCTAGAAATCCATATAGAGTTGATAAAGTTATTGTCTGTGTTTTTGCTTGGGTGAATAGGGAATATTCTACACCTCACCTCTCTGCCTACACAGCCACTGATATGTAGATGATTGTGCAATAAATGGCTGTAAATTGTCCTGAGATTGCCTTTTTTTTCTTCATCAGGATGAGCTGGCCCCTCAGGCTCCGTGTAATGTGAGCTTGTTATATGGTTGTTTGTGTGAGGGTGTGAGATGTATTCACATTTAAACATTTGATACTTAGATTTTTGTCCGTTTCTTCGCATTTTCAGAGTGGTTTCCTGCCAGCATTAGGTTACGTTTCTGCATAGCTAATATGTTTTTCCTCCTCCTCCTCATGTATGTCTGAGCACAAATGAGCAAAGGCTTGTTTACCAGACTACTTTATGTGCTTGCCACCCTGCATATCTCCCCTGCCTTCTCCATTCTCCTACATTAGCTCATGGTGCAGATAAAGAGCCGAGATAGCACACCCTATCGAATCAAACAAGCTGAGGAGTGGGCTTGGAGGGCAAACTCCATCCTTCCTTCCACTCCTCTCCCTCATTCTGCCTTCCATCCATCCCCATGTTAAACCAATTAACAGTAATTACTGGGCCACCCCAGGCACAGCTTCTTTCTGCTAGCTTGGCTATTTTGTACTCATCACCACACCAACACAAAGGGAGGCTCCGAGATGCTTCGAGAAGAAGGTCATTACTGTTTATTAGGGAAGGAAGGTTGATTTCCCTTGATGTTCCCTGATGATGAGGCCTTGTGAAGTTTTGACGGCGTGTTCATAAAGCTGACTTTGCATATCAGCCCAGCTTTTTGTTACTGGTGTGTTAGTATCATCTATATATCCTGTCGTTTAGTTGCAGTTCATTACATTGTTACGTTCATGTTTTGATAAGATTTCTATGGCATTAAAACAAACCGACTGCACACTCAAAGCTCGATATGTAGAAATTTGCTATTTTTTCCTCTTACGTAAGGCAATGTGAACAATGGTACATTGCAAAAACACAATTTGTAGTGCAAATATCTAAATACACTTCTAATAAGAAAACTAACTTAGAAATAACTTTTTAAAGTGTACACACAAATATGGTAGATCATAACCAATTCCTTAAGTTTCATCAGAACCAAACTGTCATGCTCAAATGAAAAGAAATTGCTTTGAAAGTTCAACTCACACCTGACACCAGCCAGGCTCAATCCTGCCACGAGCTAGAGCACAAATTTCACTGTCTATAGTTTACCAAATTTTACATTACCAGGGACAGAGAGGGTGCTGACCAAAAAATAAGCTCCTGCTCCAAAATGGACATCTTTAAGCTTTTTTTCAACACAACAAATCAACTGCTAGATGTTTGAAACATGGACATAATTGGTTGTTGTATAATCCTGAACACACATGCAAATGGGTTTTGCAATAGACAAGGCAGGTGAACATTTGGTTTCTCAAACCAAAGTTTATAGTTTAAGTTAAGGTAGGGGGATTTGTTTTCACTACCAGCATTTGGAAATGGACCTTTCATGAGGAAAAGTCACCATTATGCAACGATTTCCAGGTTAAGAAAATGGATGTAGTACCCTCAAAGCTAATCAGATTCCAACAGTGCGATATGACCGATCATGATCAGTCATTATTGAAACTAGAAAACTCCAGTTTCCCTAGAATTTATTTTAATCTAATTATTTGTACTCCTCTTCCTTAGTTTTCAAATGCTTCCCCAGACAGAGCCACGATTATTGAGAAAAGTCCTGCTCTGGTTGGTATTAGATGTGAGCACTAGGTCACAGTCCTCTCTGCTACCTTGTGACACTTCCTGTGATGAAGTGGGTTAATGTGCACAAACCCACTTGACTCATGATTATGATTATTCACACACACTGACACACATATGTCTGCACAGCTTCACCCACATGTCCTCCTGTTTCACAGGGACCATGATCTCATCATATGAGAAATCCCCCATTGTCATGTGGGGTGGACACCTAGTTCCTGAATAATTTAAGCAGTTATATATTGGGAGTCTTGATATTAGTGGATGATGCCACCCCTTGCAATTATGTCAGCTTCAATAATAGATGAGAGGTGGGAGTGTTGGTGCCCATTCAATAGTTGTGGGAATAGGGCTGGCATGGTAACATTATCTGACTAATATTTGATAAGAAAATAACTTTATTTTGTAAAGACATGTTGGAACTTAGTGTGTCTGATGGTAGACATCAGATGGTAATTGCTTTTCTTATCTGCTGATATGAAAGCAAAAATAATCATTGCACTTTTCGCTCTTTACATTTTACATTGATACAAGCACAAATTCAGTGTATTCCATTAGGATTTTATGCCACAGAAAAAAAACAAAATGACATAGGCATTCATGAGCCTCCTGGTTGATACTCTGATTGGTCCAGTTGGTGCACCAAATGTTTTTTTGCGAAGGAAAGCGGTTGGAATTTATTTTATTGAGAGGTATTGGAAGTGAGGGGTATTGAAAGCAAACACATGCCACATGTTCTGGTTTTTATATTTTATTTTTTGAAAGACAAATGAATATAATTTTTTTCAATTATGTTTTGCTTCATGTTGGCCTGTTGCATAAAATCCCATCTTACTGGTAGCTTGACAAAATGTGAAAAGGTTCCAGGGGATATGAATACTTTATGAGGTACTGTGTAATACTCACCTACCTCACTTGTCTTTGCATCATGTCTTTTGTGTTGGTGCTCAGTGAAGCGTGTATAACCTGTTTTTAACACAAAGTCACTCACACAAATGCACAGCCATACATCCTTATATTTAAATCAATCTGAGGACTTTGAATTGACTTCCATTGATTTTAGTTACTCCATTTATACCTAACCCGCACACTTACCTTAACCCCTAGTACATTCCTAACCAAAACTTCATTCACACCATACCTATAAATCTAGAGGAGCTTAGTATAAATGAGAGAAAAGTCAGGACCACAAAAATGTCCTCACTTTTCAGCATGAATAAGTACACACGCGCACACACAGTCAGTTGCTCAGGGTTCATCTTGCATCTCCCAGCTGCAGGTGGCTCAGAGGTCTTATGGCTTCAGGGCTGTAGGGGAGGCACTGACCTGTAAAAACCTCCAGCTCCATAATGTTCACTCCAGTCCATGGCTAATTTAATAAAGGCCATTCAGACAGACTGTAACCAACATCTGTCTGAGTTCACGCACCACCTCTCGGAGTCACAGGGGCCACAATTCACGCTCGGTTACCGCTTCATTTAAGTTTTGAACAAACTGCCATTTAGTGCTCCACAGTACTTTGGTTTTTAGTGGTTAATCGTGGCTAAAGGCTATAATATCATCTTTTTTTGTGTGTTGTGGCTATTGAGAATTTTCCACACTATGAGGACCTCTAATGATGTGTCTGTTCAATGTTATTTTTTTAAAGTAGAGAAGAAACTGTAAGAACATGAAACGGTATGTTCGAAATGCTTAACTGCTCAGGCAGTTTGCAAGTTTTCTGCAAAGCCAGGTTGAAGGAGCAATAGGGCAATTATTCATTTTGAGTAAAAAAGAGGTTAAAGCTTACAGGAAATTTGAAAATAGGACCGTTATTGGAAAACATTATTAAAAATACTTTAACACCAACTATAAACCTTAAAAAGGCACAAAAACTACAACTAAAATAAATATTAATTTTCCCACTTTAATTGTTTTACTCTAATTAAAGTGTCCATATTTTTTGATCCTTTATCCGTGCCCTGTCACTTTATCTGCTGAGGTTGTTGGTGTGTGGACCGGTAAAGACAGGAAGTGGTTACAGATTTCTGGTGAATAAATGGACACCAGACCTCAATCTCTCTGTGTTTAGACTGACCGGACTATGTTGCTGTCGTGCTTCCAACCTTAATGCATTGGTGGAAACCCTGTGAGGTAAGTCCTGACTTCTCAGAAGCACAATCAGAAAATAAATCCCAGATTTGGGCCAAATCCAACACATTTTGCCATTTTTCTGAGTATGACATTAGAAACTCAAAACAAATATTCAACAGGTAATGTTTCTGCCATGAGATACAAGCTGATGCTCATCTTCATTTATCCTACTTTTCTTCTGCCATCTGTGGGTGACAGAGAAGAGGTCTTTGTCTGAAAATGCATGGGGTGCCGGGTGGAGAAGATGTAGAGGATGGGAAAAGGGGGGAGGTGAAAGGGGTAATAGGAAGGATATCAAGTATCTTTCCTCCCCCTTTACTCCTTATGCTGTCTCCTTGTTTCCTGCTTATCAGTCCTCTGCACTTCCAAATTAAATTTGTCCACAGATGGGGTGAATAGTGTGGTGGTGGGTGGGGTGGGCTATATGAAGGCCCCTGAAGAGCTGAGCTGGTCGTGATGATGACAAGCCAGATGCAATCAGGGATTGGTCCCGGTCCATGCATGAGTCTGTGTGTGTGGGTGTGTGTGTGTGTGTGTGTCTAAGAGGAAGGTGAAAGGAGCACCCTTCCACAGAGATAAACATAGTGTAGCATCAGTGGGGCCCTCGGGGCAGAGCAAGTGCCCACTTCCTGTCTGCTCTTTGTCCACTCACAGAGGATTGATTTATCTCTCCTCCACAAGCTGACACATCAAGAGGAAGATGTTGCGCTGTATTTTACCGGCTTAGTTCGAGCTGCAGCTTCTGTCAGAGAGCAGATGGACAGCAAATGAAAGCAAAAGCATCTCGAGTGAATGCACTCAAGTCGCAACTGTCGAGCTCTGAAACAAAGGGAAGAGTTCAGGAACACGTTGCGTAAGATATCTTCTGTTCTCATCTGTAGTCAGACAAAGCAAAAGTACTTTGCTGGTATTGCTGATTTGTGCACTACGGGGGTATGTCATTTTTAACAAAATATAGCAGCCAGTCATAATATAATTTAGGAGTAAGTATTTTTGTGTATATAAAAACAATCCCCCCCCCATTGTATTTTGTGTGTATTTGCTAGTAATTGCTAGTTTTGCACATAATGTAGTGAAAAATGAAAACAAAAAATACTACTTGTTGTCCTGTGTTACCATGTGATCAGAAAACCTCAGCGTAAATATCGCAAGTTCATCATTGTTTGCCAGCTTTCTTGGTTTACTTGGATACCTTCGTAAAAAGGTCAGCTCCCTGTGGGTTCCACTGGGAAAAATAACCCCAATATTTGGATTCTCCATCTGACAGCTACAAGTGCCGTGTCCAATTTCTATTGTCGTAGACGGGATACAAACAAACCCAAAGCTTTTGTTCGACGTGAAGCCTTCAGCATAAAGGTTACTCCTAATTGAGGAACCATTCAGCCTTCTGTTGAGATAAGAAACAATATAGCCGGCTTTGAGACGTGTTCCGCGTTGGGACAGAGCGTTATAATAGGCGTCTGATATGCCAACGCACAACCTTCCACCCACTCAAACCTAAAATTGCGAATAAAAAAAAAGAAGCAGCTAAACAGACACGGCGTGACGCAGACACACGCTAACAGTTTGGAACGAACACACATGGGTCCCTGGATGGCCTGTATTGGTCCTTGGTGATGAATGGGACAAGAGGCTTGAGAGAGAGAGCGAGGCCTGGGTTGGCCGCATGACAGAGCCATTGATTCTGCCTCTCTGTCACTCACACACACATGTGCACACACGCATTGTCTGTGTACTCAGTGACAATGCTCCTTTTCAGACCTCTTAATCCGCCTGACATTGACTAATTGAATTCATTAACTGTCTAGCTGCAGGCCTTTCTTTGTGTTGCTAGTTATTTACAGGTCCATTTAAAAAGTAACAATCCAGGAGGAAATGTCAGGTTATAGCTGGAATGACATTACGTGAAAGCACCGGCTGTGAGGGCTTATTCCTCTGTGTGTGTGTGTGTGTGTGTGTGTTCATCATTAAGTGTCACACTTTGAATACATGTGTACTGTTTAACATCCATGAATGATTTAGTACTCAGCCTAGAGAAAGTTGAGGAAAGCCCACAGTTCCTCCAAATGACTTTGTTTTATGGCCAGATAATGACAAAGAAATAAATCATAACCTACTTAACAGTTTGCGTGTGTTACGTGTGCGCGCATGTCACACAGGGTTAACCAGCCTATAGGTGGAGGGGGTCTCTAGGGAGGGCTTTAATTCCAAGCCAAATAAAATCCTACATCAAGTGTGGTTTCAAAAGTTATCCCCAAGGCCCACTTAGGAAAATATCACCGCCCCATTTTCCAGATCCAGGGAGTTTTCAACTCTGGGAAACTGCTTTCACTTCACTTCCTTAGGTTATTATCTAAACTGTTTGGACATGTAATGAAATATGCCGTTCATACATTCTCATTAGTTTGCTAAGATTTATTGAATTATCTTCAGAGTGGGAACATTTCAGAAGGTCTAGCTCACTTGTTTTACTACGTTTTTTTCTTTTTCTTTAAGACAATCCCTTTCAAGTAATTCAGTCTTTGGCACTTTTTCAATTTTTTGGCTTGCTACAAACACCACTTTTATTAATAAAGAAAAAAAGTTTTGTCTAAGTATTGCCTTACATGTACATTTTTCCATCCTCAAACCATCATAGTTTGTTCTGGGTGATTTTAAAAGTTGAATTCACCTGAGCTGTGGAGCTCTATAGCTCCTCCAGAGTCCAAAAGGTTCTTCATGATGGTGTTCAGTGATGTTCTCCGACAAACTACCTTCAATGAAACCCTTGAATTAACTCAGTTGACATTACACACAGATGACCTGTGCGTACTATCCAGGCAACTTTGGAAGACATTTGGGTGTTTCAGATTAAAAAGGCTGAATACATGAGCACTACATTTTTATTTTCAACAAAAATGTAACACTACATATCCTGAAGTGAACAATTACATTTGTGGCTGAGATGTGACAAATGTGGGGTAAAAAGTTCAAGGGTAATGATACATTTGCAAGGTAATGTATGTTTGATAATGAAATTCAATTTAACCCAGGGTTTAGGAACCTATGGCATTCCAAATCTGGAGCGGTTGTTATATTTGTTTCTCTCTTTGAGCACTATCTCTTCTTTAACAATAGTTAAAATCACAAGTTTGTCACACAGGTAAAGCTATTTGAATGGTCATTTCTTTAAGTTTCAAGCCAGTCTACTCAAACAGTCTAAAGGTGCCAAACCAAATGGGATCTCATCTTGGATGGGATCAGAAAAAGTGTGACGTTTTGTAGAAAAAACTGGAAACGTCCACAAATTCAAAGCACATCCGGAGATCTGTTGCCCCCTTCCAAAAGTACTTCAAAAGCAGAAAGTAGCTGCACAACAAAAGTGAGTGACTACAAAGTAGTTTTTCAAAGAGCATACAACATATGAAGCCCAATTAACTATAGGACAGTGAGCCCGGCTTAGGACTACAAAGCCTTTTGTTCTGGAAACCATGTGCATACAAAGTATTTCAGAGGTTAGAAGTCGCAACTGCATAATCTGCCTGTCTGAATGAAACCGTTCATACGACTGACAAATCATTTCAGGTAGGAAGACAGTGAAAATAAAAATAATCACGGTTAAGACACAAGACCTTTGTGACATACGGAAATTGAAGGTGTTCGGGATGGATGGAGACATTAGTTCCTTAATGAGAAATATCTGCAAGGTGATGTGAACCCGTCTAGTTGTTATACCTTATAGTGAATGATATTAAGTTCACTTTCCTTTGAAGATAATAGAAAGCATGTAGAATTATTAGGAGTGTAATGATACTTTCAGCTCATGAGACAAGACCGAACATGATGCTGGGTTCACAGCAACGAGACTTGAGGAAATTAAGTTTCACAAACTTAATCAGTGCTTTAGTAGCCAAGTGTTGGTGCCAATCTCAAACATAGTGTCAAGTGTAGCATACATTTTCATATCCAAGAATCTCTATAATAGTTTGTCAGTGTTAGATTACGTTATAACCCATTCTTTACTAGATTTCTACTGTCTCCGTATTACTGTTGATGTTTTTAAAGTATAGAAAATCACTGTAAGAACTTCTTGGAATTAAAAAATTTACCTTGAAAGGGGCTTAAAGCTGTTCTAAATTATATTACTTCACAGATCTTCATACGACTCTTTTATAAATGCATTAAAAGTGAAATTAAGTCTGTCACTCTTTGGCTTCAATAGAATTGAATCAATAAATCAAAACTTTAACCTCTCTGGAGAAACAAAAGAAAGAAAACAATAAAAAAGATACTCAATAACAAAGGAAATGGGTCATCAATAAATGATCCAACTTTTTGTGATAATGTGATCATTTAAAATCATGCTTTCAAAGTAAGACATTTGTAGTTGTCAGAATTAAGATAACTACATCAAAGTAATTCTGACAATCTTAATTCTGATAATTGATAACCGAAGTTATCAATTATCATGTCAAATATTGTCGCATGTTTTTATAATATTGTTTTTTATTTCTAGATCTTATTCTTGCAATGCAGGATTTTGTATTTTCTAAAATATTTTTTGAGTTTATAACTTCACTGTTTTATTCAATTGTATTTATTAAATGTTTTTACAGTAAGTTTCCTCTCTAGTCAACAGAATTTCATTTCCACATTTTCTCATCCTCACTAATTGATCAACCTGTCTGTTTTAGTTCATCATTGTTTTATGATTGATATCATTAATTTATCCTTAATTTATTAATTGTAATATTTGAGTTTCTCTTGTGGCTTTCTGTCAGTCTTCCTGTTTCCTACCTCTGTGTCACTTGGTATTACATTTAACTGTACAGAAAGTGTCCTTTAAACAAAGTTTGATAGATTTATATTGACAAATATAACGTAAACTCTTACTCTATTTTATGTTAACTAGAAGACAACGCATTGTTTGGTGGAATTATACAATCTTGAAATCAACTGGAGAATAACATATGAAATGTTGTCAGATCATTGTGTAATCCTGAGTTAATCCACAGTTAACTGAACCGGACTGCAGTAAAAACCAAGAGATTAGCGAGTTAAACTTAACTACAAATGCAATGAATTGGTTAAATTAGCTAAATTTCTAAATATTAAGGATAAAATTCGATCCTGCAGTTAGTAGAACTTCCTTTATTTTAGCAAGGCCATAATATTTTCAGTTTCTTGTTTCGACACTATTTTTAGTAGCGTTGTCATATTTGTGGCTTAAAAACACTCCGCTGGTCTGTGGTTGCTTTTCCATAAATCTTACCAGCTTTTAAACAACACTGCCTACTGCTGACAAACACGCACCCGACATCACTATCCAGCTCTTATGCAAGTCACCACATCACAGGTAAACAGTCCTGCCTCCTTCAGTAATAAATTGCTGGCTGACGGAGAAGAGCTCATATAGATACCCATTAGACCTCCCCAATTGTCTTACTGCCAGCTTTGGATGGTGTCTCGATGAGTTTAATTGAGCCCTGAGTGGCATTCATCAGAGTCTATTGTCATTCTTCTTTTTTTGCCTTTCTCACTGGAGGTAATTGCCTGCAGAATAATGCCACCCGATCAGTCCATCTATGGAGCGACAAGCCGTAGATTGATTAGGCCTAAGGCGGCGCGGCGAGCCACACAGTGACTGTGATATTGTTATTCTCCAATATGAAACCGCTCTAATGGAGCTGGACAGAGACTGATGATCAGAGGGGATGGGATGGAATAAGAAAAGCACTGAAACATTACCACAGCTCATTTATGTAAGAGGCACATTTTGCCTAGCGAAAAGGTTGAGTCGTTCAGTGTTTCCTCTCTTTATATTTATGGAGAAAGAAAGCAATATTTAGGTTTATTTCACTGACACTGGTTAAATGTCTTATTCTTGGTGCACTACTAGTGGCACCTTTTGAAAAGTGCTCAATCTAAAGGCATACTGAAGGTCATAAAAGTATAATTTCTTCTAGTGTGTCTCCTTTTGGAGAAGCCAGAAAGCTGTGGTTTACTTCAGTGCCTTGAAAAAGTATTGATACATTTAAAACTTAATATTCTGTCATATGAAAACTGCAGAGTACAACGTATTTTATTGGAATGCCTTGTGAAAGACCCAGTGAAGTTCGGTACACTATTGCATTCGTTTCCATTGTAAAATTGTCCCATTCAACCGACCCATGCACCATTCCTGGACCCCCTTTATAACCATGTTATCTACAGTTCCTATATGATATTATACAGTTTAATCAACCTTATTGAGTGCAAACGGTTTCTGTTATTTCATACTTTGATTGTTGTTTAACTATTTATCACTCTGCAGATTTATTTTCTTTACACTTCTTTTGTCTTTACAGAGAAAAGAACAGTGAATAGAGACGCAGTGCGGAGATTAATTTTATTTATGTGCATATTTGGCATTCAAAAATGAAAATATAATCCCAATGTATGCATCATTAATCTTTACATGAATATCAATAACAAATAAAATTTTAAAATGGTCAAATTCTAACCTAATCAAATGGGTTTTAGCAATGCTCACGGTGTACTTTGTTTATGCTTTATGCTACTATTTTCATGGAATTCTTATATTGTTTAGCCTTGAATTATACATTAAAGAGGTGTAATTCTTTTCACTAACTTCTGTTCATCAATAATAAAATCACATCTGGGAAATGATGAACAAAATGAGAGAACATATTCATTCACTTATTTGAGTTGAAGGTGTCACCCCTGATTTTTTTGGTTTGTTTGTTTTAAATTGGTGTATGAAACTTTTATTCCAAAAAAGTGTGTTCACCTTTTTCAAGATGAAGATAAAAGCTTCTGGGTTATGATGTCCTTGATATATTACTGCTTATAAAAAAAACAGAGGGGAACAGAAGCAAAAGAAAAATATGAGTAACAGTGAGGTTTTTTGTGTTTTTTCCTGACGAAAGTGACAGTGACAGTGGGCTTATTGTCCAGTCAAACACACAGTCACTGCCCCACACAGCCTGACCCAGTAATGTGGAGGCCAATGAAATGTGCTCATTGGGAGCAGGGGACATGGCCGTCGGTTCCATAACTGAGCGAAACGGTCTCATTCTGCTGCTGTCATACGCAGAAAACAGCAGACTTCAATCACGACTGCGTCGGGGTCCTCTGAGGTTTGGTGGCGGCAGCTTTGACACTGAGGATAAGGATTTATGCTGCTCCATTGTGATATCCAAATGGATGTGACATGCAATTTCACCTGGAGGGAGAAATTTATAAAGTTATACTTTCCTTGTTTTGCTTCAGGCGTTCAACAGGGAGGGAATGTTTGAGACTTAAATTGACAGAGATAGAAAGTGATCTGTGTCCAACCTCCTTTCTTGCGAAGGGTATCCGTAATGGTTTGGTCCTTTGTTTCCCCATCCTGTAATCAAACTGTGGTGTAAAGACATTTTGAGGAAAGCAGTCGGGGACCTAAAATGAGCTCATCTTCCTGTGGAAACCTATATTTTTGAGCCATGTTGCCTAGAAATGGCTCAGATAGCAGAGCATTTTAACACAACTCTTCACTTTTTTTTGCGCAACTGCAACTGAATTTGGATAAACTTTTTCAATTCCTGGTAAAAGAATGGTAATCTGTGGGCCTTGTCTGGAGTGGTTCAGTCAGACTTAGAACAAATACTAAATAATAAAGATCAAACCTGGTCTTGCAGTGCACAGGAACCTCTCATTTATCATATCCTTTACATGCTTTTCATGTCATGGATTATAGGGATTTGATGAGCAACCAGCTCTTTATAAAATGCCCCTCTCCATGAAGTCCTGTGACTGCACAAGCAAGATACCAGCAGCACAATGTTAAAAGGATTAATAAGCAGCTCAGTGTGAAGAATTCTGCATGAACTTATTTTGGCATCCCGCCATCCTTCCTATCATTGGCATGTTTGTAAAGAGTGAATGAAACTTTATTTTCTTGGCCGAATTGAAAAGCAGAAGAAAGTAAACACAACATCAATGGTGTGTCTGGTCTCCTCCTCCTATCATCAAACCAAATGTCCTCGGGTGGTGGGTTTGGAGAGTTGAGGCAAACCCTGTTTTCTGGAACCTTATCTGCTCTGCAGCCTGCCCCCCTATGCAAAAGCCCCACAAAGACTCCAAGAAACACAGAAATTAACATAATTTCCAATTTTCCATGCACATTTTTGCCGTTCTTTAATATATTCCTTTGACATAGTGAGCAGTATTTCTCGGCTGCCGAGCTAAAATCCAAAGCACACCTTGAGAAATACACCGTTCTCTTAGGACTGCACGTTGCTTTGAATATCGGGTTCAAAGACAGGTGTTAATGGCTTCAGAGAATGAATTCAGCCAGGAACAAAACACTCTGCAGTCTTTTACGGAAAACTGTTGTGACAAGCAAAAAAACGGCTCAAATTAATCCCTGTTTGTTGTTTCTAGTTCTTCTGAAAAAAGAAATTATTAATAATCACAGTTGATATTACTTGTGTACTCAAAGTTTAGTCCTTTTCTTTTACATCTCCTTTTTAGATGATAAACTCTTTCTCATCTTTTTGATATGTACTGCAGACAACACCAATTAGCATTAAAAAGCCAGTTAGAATTAAAAAGCTAATTGATGTTGTCGGCATGATCATCTCATTAAGTCAAGATAATTTTGTCTCATGAAGTTAATATTATATACACAAAGTTATAAAGTGTTGTCCTTTACCTTTAACACGCTATTGAATTCATGTTTGTGACTTATTTTGAAGTAAAACAGAAAATACCTGTGGAGAGGTTGTGTTCACATCTTTGCTCCATGAGTGCACATTATTTCGTTGGGTTAGCTGGTGTGAGAAAACAGGTGTTACTACTTTCTTAAAGCAAAGGCAAATTAGTTGATGTAAATAAACATTTAAGCACTCCTTGGGATGTTTTTTTTTTTGTCAGTTAGCTTGATTAGCATGACTAGCTTTATAAAAATACCTTTTTCCACTTGATAATTAACTCATAAACTTCCAAAACTCTTGCACATGTTATATGACAGACCGAAGTTAATAGCCAAAAAAGAATAAATTAGACCAAGTTTGACATTTTCTGTTTGCCCTCTGCTAATGTTTTGCTTTCTCTCACTCTCTCGCAGCTTGAATGAAGACAAATGTCTCGCAGTTTCTTAAAAAATGTAGTTGACTTTTGAGTATCTTCTTATATCCTTGTGCTTTCTATGTGTGAAAATAGCTAACTTCTATGCTGTTGGGTGTTGCTTTCGCTATGTTACGTTTCCTGATTCCAGCCAATAACTTGTTGCATCTCCACTTTCAAAGGACTTATGCCAGAGTGATTGAGAAGATAGGAATACTTTGTTACCACTGTGAAACATGCAGACTACATGGCTTATGATTTGCTGCTAATCACTTGGAGGTCTAATAATAAAACGCTAATTGGTATTTTTAATGAGGCTTGGTTGGACTTCATCATCTGTCCAAAATCAACTGGTCCAACTTGAGATATAAAATTCTGCACTTACAATAATCTTTAAAACACAGTTTGATATTTTCAAAACATTGATTGTTTTTGAGTGTAGAAAGGGGAAAAAAAAGGGATTCTCCCCATCCCCCCCCAGTTTTCCCAAACACATTGCCTAAGTCAAGTGTATCGTCTTGTCCTCTGAGCTGGATGATTTGTTACACCCCTACATAGCATGTTTTACTTCACCTCGCTGAACACGGATTTTGGTTTTTGAATTATTCATTTTAATCCTATCTCATTTTTTCCCCCCGCTACCTTGAATTTTTTTTTTTTTTTTGGTTTTGTTTTCCTCTCACCTTTCTTCTGACTCAGTACCTGGTATCCTGGATCTCATCTGTATTCCTGGTTCCATCACAGTGCAGTTTTTTTTTTTTTTACCCTGGTCCTATCCTCTTGCTCTTCTTTCCCAGTAAGTGATGCTGCGTTGCCTAGATACTTGTCTTCTCCTCTCCGTATGAGGGAGGCTGGCTTTGGGAAAGATGGGATGGAGATGGAGAGGGGGAGGATACACAGAGAGAGAGACGGTTGAGGGAAACAGGCCAACAACAATCACCAAAGGGCTATGAACCCACTGAAGGAAGATGGCTATTTAAAAAAAAAAAACTGTGACGAAACAGAAAACGGAGGGGGATTGATGTGAGTCTGTCAGTCTCCATATCAGCCTGTTTGTTTTTTTTTTTTTAACCATATGTATAAGAAGTTCTGACCTAAAATAACAGCTGAACTTGTGTTTGTTTTTTGCCTGATTCATTTACAAAAGAATGACACTAGTATTGATGGATAACCATATCTTTAATCACTAGACACGCTCTTTCTTTTCCTGTCGATCCCCACATTGTGGTCTTTGCACTCATGCTCACCCCCCTGCTGCTCATTCTCCCCCCATTCCCTGTTTTTTTCTAACCAATGCCAGTCTCCGTTTCCAAGACAACCACTCCATCATCCTCTCATGGCTTAGCTGCCAATAGTATTACTGATGATTTGCGTGTGTGTGATAAGTATTACTGTGCCCTGCTGTGCTCCTCTCCTCCTCCTGTTTGGTAAGACTTTGAAGGTTTAGAGCCGGTCAAGATTGAAAATTGATTTCTGATGCATTATGTCGAGACGTGATCCATACACAGAGGCTGCTGAGGAGTTTTTCTGGTAAACTCATTAAAAGTTTCAGGACTGATAACTATAATAAGAGCCTGCTCTTGTCATTCTTGTTTAACTTTTAGTATAAGGAAAAGGTAAATACTTATGATTGTCTTATCTTGTACTTTCACTGTGTGTCTGAGACTGTGAGTTTATATGATTTTTTTCCCCTTTCTCATTGAATCTCTGTTTATCTAACACCAGAATTTTGCATTATTGGTGAAAGGTGTACTTACACATATTATTAATTTGAATATCATATTAATTTAGGCATTTAATTATGCATTTTAACATTTTTACGTGCATGCAATGACTAATGCATTCACTGTGGGGGTTTCCTGATCCATTTGAAAACACCAACAAGCTTCAGGGATTCTGGCTGGAAATTTGATCATTTTTTTCTTTTGGAAACAGCAGAGTTTATTTAAACTGGTGGGTATACTACAGTTCAGCTAGCCTTTATGGATATTTACCATATGGTTCAGGTTAGAGCCTTTGTAAAAACTTGATGTTGACCTGATTTTTGCAATGCAAATCTCTTTGGGATGTTTGGTGTGTGCGAGTTTTCCATTGGAAAACCAAATGTGCCCAGTTATAAACCGAACTGTAAACTTCAGATGAAAGGAAATTGGTGAGAATCATCAAAAGACAACCTTGTAATCACCAAAGGTGAAGGCTACTATAGTTTAAGATTTCCACTTTCTCTGTCCAAAGCAAAGGATGTTTCACAACTATTTGGACTGATAGGAAAAAAAAGTCCTTCCTCTAGACATTTGTAGCGTAATTTAATCATGTTCTATAGAAAGATCAAACATGGTGGTGATAACATGTTTTGTTTTGTGTCCAGTGGTAGTAGACGGTGAAAACTTAAATGCAACAGGTTGTTCCAAGAAGACAACAAGCCAATCACCCAGTTTGTATCCATTACAAACTGGGTTTGTAATGGATAAATATGGTTATCACTGAGCTTCTAATTCTCTACTGATAGTGAATTAGCTTGTTGATGACTAATGATGATTCTTTTGACTCTGAGGCTCACAGGAAATTCAATCTACCATTGATTCTGGTCTCAAAGGTCATTCAAGTTGTTTCTTGCATTATTGCACAGTTCCAGAATAAATGTAATCCAGTTTGAATCCGCAAGGACCAAAGACATACTTATACTCTAGATGTTGTTTGATTTAGTGGTTAATTATTTCTTGAAAAGCAGTTTTAGGGATATTTTTTCTATGCAAAATCTTCCTATCCTTCCTAATTTCTTCAGCTTGTTTTTATTCTAACTGCGAAATGCCATGTCTTCACTCCCACCCAACCTTTTTTTGTCTGAAGTTTTTATTTGTAGCTCTTTCTCTTTCCTTCCTCCTTCAAACAAGCGAAGACCACCATGTTTCTTTGTGTGTTGTGTAGGAGGGGGAGCAGACGGCGCTAATAGGCCTACTTGGCCTGATGTTAGTCTCCACAGTCACTGCTTCCATATTATTCTGCTGCCACATGTCCAAAGGGAGCTCTGTTAGACTTCAGCATAAGAGAGGAGAAGACAGGATTAGCAAATGAAAGAAAAGGAAGAAAAGATGCCTTTACAATGGAAATTGAATTTTTTTTAACTATGAGAAAAATGTGTATGATTTATTGCATGTTGTTATAGAAAACAACTCGGATTAATGATTATTTGTTTTGTAATATTAGTCTTATTAGTCTTGTAAAAAATCAAGATTTATCAGACTGGACAAAAAAAGAAAAACAATATTCATCAAAGTCAAAATGAATGAGGAAATATTGCTTTTAAAAACATTGAAATCGAGACCTTTCTCAAGTTTCTTGTTGGGGAAAAGTGTTTTATACTTTGTTCGTTAAAGCCAAGGCCTATTGACCACATAATTGCGCAAACTATATGGTTTGCGCAATTAATGAAAATTAATTAATGAAAAATGCACCAATTGATTTGCACCAATTTCGGAAACATTGAGTTTTCTGAATAAAAAGTTTTTCTGTTGGGATGAGGTGATTGTTCGACTGTCAACATTAGTGTATTTCATAAAACTGCAATGAAAACACTTTCCTTTGCATCACACCAGTCGTATGATCAACAACCGGATGTTACTACTGGTGGAAATGACGCAGAAGATGACAGGATGACTTATCACTTGAACAAACATATTCACATGATTTTTATTGTGTATTTGGTGGAAACAATTGCGTAATGATGTTTTTTTTTTTACTTTTAGTTGAATATTGACTAAATTCTCTGCATGTTTGTAATGGAGCCGCAGCTACTAAAGCATTCACAGTTTGATCAACAGCTAAAACGGACGTGGTGAAAACACATGATACATTGATATGCAATGCTGCAGTATACATAAATATACATATTTGAAAAATGTACCAAAAAAAATTTTTTTCTTATGTTTATACCTATATATCATGGTTTTGTAATTGTGTTATGTAAAATAGCTTACTAGCAGCTTTAGGAAACATTTTTCTTTCCAGATTTACTATGGCAGAATTTACTGTAGTGACAAAGAAATGAGCTCTTCTATAAAATTCCTAAGTGATTTGGTATGATATTGAGTTGATTTATCATAAAACAATAGAACTTGTGTTGTATATGTGCCATCTAATATAAAAAATATTCTCTCTTCAGGTGTCTTAAAGAAATGAATTCCCAGACTATTTTCTGTTTCTCTCTCTCCCTTCAAGTTTCTTCCGTCCCCTCCTCCCATGATGCCCCTCTCCCTCCACCACCTCTCAATATTACATCTCTAATACTTCCTTTCCAAGTGCAAATATTTGAGTCTGCCGTCAAATCCCTAATCACACCGATCAATCTCCTGGATATTACCGTTCATTTGAAGGCTTTTGGATATGTCTAATGATTTAGCTTTTTTTCACTTCCCTCACAGATGTATTAGGTTGGAGCTTTTTCAGGCACTTTGTAAAAAAAAAAAGAAAGTATATTTATCATTTCTCACTTGTTTTATAAAGTTGTTGCAACAAGATTGCAGTCTTACGGCATTTTTCTCGTGCAAAAAATAACAACAAAAAAAACTCCCAGCCGACATGATCGCAGTACATTCACTTAGTGCCTCGTGTTGACCTTTTGAGATATAAATACAATTAAAATGCAAAGAACACAATTGAACTTGTAGCTGAAAAAAAAAAAAAGTGCACAAAAATAACAAGGCTGCGTGTTTTAAGGAAAACAAGAAACTGTCTGGAGCCTGCATATTATCAGGCTAATTAGGCAGAGCAAGGCATTCCGAATGCATAGCTAATGAGCACCTTTTCCATCTCTGTCGGGATCACCCAGCACATCTAATGGTCACATAAATTCTCATTTATAGGTCATAATCTGTCATTTATGTAGACGAACCGCCCCAATTAGAGACTGGGGTCCTTCAGACTGATGCCTCTCTTGGGGATTCGCAGCTCTGGTTTCCCTTCCACTCACAAAAGCCCGTTAGAGACAAACCTCGACCCGGAGCGTCATAATTGACCCTGGTAAGACTGGGAATAACATGGCTCGTAAAAGGCGCAGGTACGAGCTAATGGTTCCAGGTGCTTATGGCGAGGTGCTTGTGTGTGTCTGTGTTTCTGTCCGTTTGTGGTAAAAACGGCGGACTGACAGGAAGCTAACATTAAAGCTTTGACGAAGTGAGTGAGGGGATGAATAGCAGGAACTTTGCTGCCATTTGCTATTCCGCCGCTGCCATTTTGGTTGACAAATGCCATTGTATCATCATTTGCCAAAAGTATTTATATAAAGCATGTGGACAAAATTAGAATTGTAAATAGATCATAAACTTGGACTGCATTCTGCTCCACTCCAATTAGAAGAAAAAAATGTAAATTGCCAATGAGCGGGGACATTTAACTCTATCCCACTGGAACCAGTTAAAGGCCAAACAGTCACTTTTCCATGACCCATTGAAGTGATATGTGAATGTAGGAAAAAAAAAACATAAACCAACTACTGAGGGACTGTGCTGGGTAAGTTTTAATTTGCAAATCTTGTAAATGTACTTAATAAACAGCACATTTAAAAGATGTTTCCCATTGTTCCCACATTTCTACACTGTATTAATCACATTGAGTATAATTTCAGGCTTAGGATCTTAACCTGATACTTAGCACTTTTTGGCCTCTCCAATCATTGTTCAGAAAGGACCTATTAGTCCTGAAGGTTTATAACATAGCTGTATGTTAACATCAGCCATTTTGTTTCTCTTGTATTTCATTAGGTGGAATGTAGAAATTATAGTGTAGTGATACTAAAATGTTTATAAACCCAAGTGCATTTTAGGAAATTACAGTATCATCAAAACATAATTTGATTCATTAATTGATTTAAAGTGAAATTCACATAGATTAATTACACAAAGATATATATATATTTTAAAAAACCTTGAAATATAATAATGATCATCACTTATAGTTAACAAATGGTCATACAAATTGCCTACATTTTTTTTTATGTCCAGTCAGTCTTTCCATCCAGATCCAAAATAAGCTACAAGGAAAGCTCTAGTTTATCAATTTTTGGCTTTTTTTTTGTCTGGCCCACCAAACTAGTTTCCTATGGAAAAAATCTGTACCTCTCACCAAACCAGTTCCAGTGTGTTACTGTTTCTAGAGCTTACTTGGCAACAATCCTTACTCACCAAGTGCTAGACTTAGTCCCAACAAACCAGAGGACTGAACAATAAATGGACAAAATGGAACTCTGATTGGACATTCAAGTGGTGTTTAAAGTAGGTCTATTGTTGTACAGTTAAGAACCAGCACAAGCCCCGGTTAAGAACTGGAACTTTTTGGGAAGCAAAAGCCCTACCTGTGTGTTATGAGTCTGTCTGTCTGTCACTACATTAAGTTTAACAAATTTCTTGTGGAAATTCAGCTTAAAAAACTTGCATGAACGGTGAGTAATAATGTCACATCAGCTGAAGTCAAGCTTGCTCTAATATAACCAGGAAAAGCTAATGGGTGAACGTTGAACAGCCCACGCTCTGATGACCCGGAGATGAACCTGTGTTGTTAGCCCCTGTTGACCCATTCCACATACGATCCTCACTGCTGCTGCTGCTTTTCCAAAAAGTCAATTCTGATCCTTTTATCTCCAGCTGTCCCAGGAGAGCCCTCTCTGTTCTCTACAGTCTCATCAGGGTCACATTTTGTCTTTCTGTAACTTATTTTTCTTCGATGGCTGTCAGGGAAAGAGCTCAGAAACCTCAGAGGGCTGCCTTTCAGAAAAGAAAAGCAACAACGACGTCTTACCCCTGTCATCCCTGTCAAATGGTCAGTGCACATGGTTGGCCTCAGAAAGGAAGGCCGTTTGGTAGCTCAGCTCTAGGTAAATTACAGTGGAAAAAGTAGGCCAATCATTTTATATCCTACTTTTCAGTCAGATAATAGATTGCGCCATAGAGTGCTGTAATTACTAATGTACAGAGAAAGGGAGGAATCATTTTCCTGCACTGCCAATATTGTGTTTCTTCAGGTATTACTTACAGAAAGGAAGCTGAGCAAGTGGGATACATTCCGAGCTCAAGTTGTGGGCAAGTGCTGGAACCCAAAACATATCAGAAGCAGAAAGCCAATACAGTTCAGTTACAATGTGGGTGTTTTGGGATTTTCTGTTTGTAAGGCACCCTCTTGAGAGGTACTAATTTTTTCTACGGGGAAGATGAGACCGTGGTGTTTTGGTTTAACTCTAGATTTGTGGGAAAAAATCTGAACAGATAATTTGATTTTTTCTAGGACTGAAGCAAAACATTCTTGTACTTGTTTAAATAAAATTAAATCTCAAGTGACCGCAACAACTGAACTTTCTAGACTGAAAGGTCAGGTTATGAAAGGTTACACAACTTAAAAGTACAAGTACAGCATATGTACGATATTACAATCAAGTCTACAGTTAAGTACTTGCCCTGAGATCTTCACTCAAACATTTGTTGGAAGTGTAGTAAAAAATGGCTTTTCTTTGGAGAAAACCAATAGCAACAGCCAATAGCAAACAAATATTTTCTTCAGTTTGGGTATTAGTACGCTGCGGGGGAGTG
The DNA here is from genome assembly GCA_903066815.1 of Brachyrhaphis roseni. Lineage (NCBI taxonomy): Eukaryota > Metazoa > Chordata > Actinopteri > Cyprinodontiformes > Poeciliidae > Brachyrhaphis > Brachyrhaphis roseni. The sequence goes on from CAEFZY010076868.1 coordinate 28,602, forward strand.
TAAAGAAAAAAAATACTGTATTCCTTGTGAGCAATTGTTTTATGTCCCTGATATGAACATGTTTTAGAGTTTACAGCTTGAATACATGAAAGCTACATGTATTCTTGTCTGAGGCTCTTATTTTGATTTCATACAGGAAGACATTCTTGAGTTGCTGGCCAGTTAATGACATCAAGACATCAGACAGATTGAAAACACTTTTGAGTTTTAAGTAGAAAAAAGAACAGTGACAGAAACGATGGTTTAAGAGTACCACATTTTGGAAAGTATTTATTGCAAATGCAGCTAAAGCTGTACATCTTCTAGATTACGAACGCCACTATTTCCCTGCTTTTTAATGGTGATTGGGGTGCATTTCAATATCTCCGTTTTAAAATCTAGGAAGTCTGTTGTGTGAGGATATAAGAATGCTTTCATTGTTTTTTGCCATTAGAAATGTGGTGGCTTAGGACAACAAACATGAAAACATGAAAATATTTTAGGTGACTTGAACACATAATGTTTGCTGATGGGCTCCATCTCTGACTTCATCTTTAAAGGACAGTACTACTCCTATGCAGAGTGATAATTATCAACAATTATTATGTCAGAGCTTTTTGCGATGTGTGCATTTGTGCATTTTTTGATATAAGTTACTATCACTTTAAGCATCTTAACTTGTTGATGCATCATTACCAACACTATGCTCTTTATTGTGATTTTTAGCTAAGAATGATTCTGCAAAGATTCTTAATTGGCCTAATGAATAGGTGAACAGGTACATCTAAAGCCAAACCCAACATTTGTATTGCTTTTAAACTACCTGTGTGGCCATTCTTAACAGAAACAAAAGTCTTATTGAGGTTTGGATGTGGGCCTGTCTTTACTATTATATTCCTATTGACATTCATTTCTCTGTTGATGTTTCAGTCTCAAATGGTTACTGGTTGTCTCTGAATAATGCATATTAAGTAATGAGCCAGCCAAATGGGTCAGTGGACAGACAGTTAGGCCTTGTATAAAGCAATCAATTATTCGATCAATAGACCTTATTAGTCCATCATATAGTTAAGCTGTATGTATGGGCCTCCTGATGGAATGAATAATTCACAGGACACAGAGGGGAAATGGGAAGACTGGCTATTCAAGGCTGCCTCATGTCTGCCATTTTATCGGATAAAATGAGAACAGAGACTTTACCTGTCCATGCGTTTTTATTAAATGTAAAAATGTTTGTGACAAAGTTCTCATCAAATTTATCAAATATTATCAAATTTAATATCTGAAGAAGAGTCATTTTTATTTGACAGTGAATGATTTTTGGGCAGTTAACATAAAACAGACCTTACTTATTGTATTTCTAGTTTAAGTGCTACAATTTTATATGCTATTATTGAAGCAATGTGACTAAATCTTAAGCTTAATCAGGTAAAATATTTAGTTCATCTCTCATTTGTGTTGAAAGAACGGCACTACTGAACTTTAGTACAGTAAACGTGTGTAATGTGATCATTGTCCGATTGTGTTGAAAATGAACTGTTTTACCATTACGCTAAAGAATGAAATTCGTTTGAGGTTTTAAAAAAAAAAAAAGATGAAAAAACCTTTGCAGCACATGTGGAACTTCACGTAGCTTTTAAAGTCTTTTACTTGGAGTCTTGCTGCGAGTTTTGTAAGATTTCCGAAACACATTTTCAGATCTTGGTCGGCGGTCGAGATTCCGACATGCGGTGGTTTGTGCTTGGTCTGGTGTTAATAGGCACCGTTACATAGACCTAACACAAACTTGCTCAAGGGGGCAGCGTAGGGGATCTGGAGCACAGCCCAAACAAGTGGCGCCAGTCACTCATGGCGATAATCTGGTTGAGGCGGAGCCTTTGAAGATCACAGTGCAGTTCTGTAACTTCTCCTCTATCCCCCATGGGAGCCTTTAAAAATCATATAAACCCATATCAAGCCAAGCTTCATTCAGAAACCATTTGTATTTTGCCAATTTTTTTGCACATTATTTTCCTCATACATAGATCTGAATGTGACTTGATTAATCAACATGATGCCAACTTACAATCATGAATTCCATTGGGGATACTATGTCCGTCCTCATTAGCTTGTGCATGAACACAATTCACCATTCCCTGTTTGGTATTTTAAATCCCCTTCCTGTTTTAAGTGTTCATGTTTCCTGTTGCTAATTGCATCCAGCTTTCTGGAATCAGACCTTAATGCTTGTGTAGGTGTTAATTGGTTTGAAGGACTGCAAACAGGAGCCAAAGCAGAGAGAGGTGAATTAGGACAGAGCATGGTGCACATAAAGTATCACACTGTGGCCTGAAACCTGTCATGCCTTGGATAGAGGTATTCTGGCTTATGTCACTTTTGGCCAGGCCCGGCGGCATGGCTGGGCATTGGGGGGCATTGCCCGCCACAGAGTCAGCCGTGACCCCCTGGACTGGAAGCTGTTTGTTGTTTTTACATTAGAATGGCCAACTTTCTGTTATTCCTATATCAATTTGGTACAGAAGGGGCTTCCGCACTTCTAACATCTGTGTCCTCTGTCACTGTTTTCAGCAGTTTTAATCCGTTTTAACATGTCGCAACCTGTTTTTCCGAGCCGCCTTTAAAAGCAATATGAGAGCTGTGATGCTCGCGCTGGGTTTACACCTGTGCGGCAATGACGGAGACCTGCTGCTGCTGTGCAGAGCTGCGCAGGTGTGGGATAGAATCATGCAGCAAAGCAGCAAAATGCAAAGAACTTGGCACAGTTTTCCCCCCAAACTAACCGACTGAGTTGAGTAATGCGGTTGGATTCAGGTAATGTTAGTTAAAAGATGGCTAGCTAATAACAATACAGCACCTTAAGCTTGTTAACAAGTAGCCTGTAGACTACTGATGTTGTTGTCTACGTTCAGCTACATAGATTCATTTTGCCCCCCCAAAATAAGTCGATGCCCCCCCTGTTAAACTCGTCTGGAGCCGGGGCTGCTTTTGGCCGAGGTCAATAATGAAGCGACGCATGATACAAACTCATATTTATTTTCTCTGTTTCAAGACCAAGTATTTTGTTCGTTAAAATTAAATATAACCAGTTTCAGTGGAACAACACAGTAGGGTTTTTCATAATTCATGAAGTGAAGATGTACCACAAGCTGCAGAGATAAAGTTGAGGTACTCTGAGGCAGCAGTACAGAGGTAAAATACAAGAAATAAATTTAGGAAAAGGGAAATAAAAAAGAGAAAGTTTAGACAGACAAGAGTAGAAAGTGCGAGTTGACATTCTAAGGAGGTGGACAGGAGAAGAGAACAGAGCCTCTCATCTTTACCTCTGACAGCGTCTGACAGCATGATCCATCACCTGATTTGCATTCTTGCCACCCTGCGTGTCGGCACAGAGCTCTGCCATCTTGTGAAGAGCTGATCTTTATTTTACTTCGACAACAGATTCCCTTCATCTCCCCCCCTCATCCCACAGCTGAGAACAGCTTTTGCGTTTTGCTAAGTCTTTGTATTGCGGGTGAGCCATCTCTTTATGCGGCAGGTTGTTTCATAGTTGTTGTGTACTTGGAGGTTTTTTCCCACTAGGCTGCTACTCTCACAACTGTTTGATAAGTTTCAAACTCAGGGCCAAGTCTTGACAGATTGTGCCTACAATGACCTTTCTGATGATATATCGGTGATGGGTGTAACTTCTTGTAATTGTTAGCTTGTCTTCTCACTGGCAGATATAGTGAAATATTAAAAGTAAATTGGGAGAGATCTGTAAATTAAAAGGCACTGAAAAGTTTTGATATCCATTAAGTCAGATTAGAACTTGCATCAAGTCCAGAGGCACACAAGTACGCATACATAGGACACAAAACATTCTCTTGACATGCCGTTGCGGTGAAAACATGGATTGTTGTTTTCTATAGAGGACACAAACTTTGCCTTTAACAGCCAGAAACAGGTGCTGTGGTTTCTTGTATGAGCATGTCATCAACCCTGCCAATTAAGAGTTGATTAGGCAGGGGGGAATTCCTGAGAGGTAGCAACTCTGTGCCAAGACCTGTGCTTCACCCTGCTTACCAGCCTCAACCCACACCGCTCAGCAAACATACATCCTTCCTCAGTGAAGGCAATGCCATTATTTTGAAGTAAGCCGCTGAGTACTTAACTTTAAAAGGATTAGTTTAGATGTTTTTTTTAGAGAGAGCTCCTGTGATGTTGTTATTAGTAATTGCTTCTTTATCTGTAGTATAAAGATGCACCATCACTGTTAACTTGTTGAAACCAAAGTAAATCCTCAGAGGTGTTGGACTTTAACACTGTATCAATCTGTCTTATCTGGTGATTTGCCAAATCTGTTATAAGTCTAGCTCAATCATTTTCAAACAACTGAGAGACGTGGGAAGCACAGGAACATATCATATCCAGTGCTGCTGCAAAACTAAAGAAAAATCCCAAGATTTACTCTGTTCTTGCCGGAGCTAGAGTGGACTTTGTTGAATTCATGCAGAAAGTCACGTTGCAGTCATGTGGTTGCCTTGCCATTAGGGGTGAAACTGTACCTAAAACTCACAAGATGAGACAAGATACGATATTAAGTTCACAAAATTGAGATGGGAGAAGATTGCAATCTCCCTGTTACCATTGCTCTGGGTATTGTGATGTAGCTCATCATAATCCTAGGCATCCATTGTTATAGCGATGCTTTCTGTCACCTGAACAACTTACAGTGGTTACTGCTGGAAACCCAAAATGCTGCCACACTAATTATTTAAGCATATTTGGAGCAGCTTCTATTTACACTTCATCAGGCGAAGACATTCATAACGTAACTGGCTGGTGCTCGTGAGATAGCAGTCACTTCAGCAAGCAGCATTGTGATGTTTTGATATCAAGAAACCTGAGGATATTAAGGGGAGTTTGTGGAATATCATGTTCTATCATTTCTTGCGGTATGTCTCTTGTTCTAAGTGGTGCCATTGTATTGATTTTAAAGGTGTGCAATTCTGTGTTGTGTCAGGATGGAATATGTTAGTTTTGCTTTGATGCCATCGCTTTACTCTTTTTTTAATTTTGAAAAATCATATTATTACCTGAGGGACTAGCATTAATGGGGAAGAAGCAGCAGCTGAAGCTGACATTCATGAAACACTTAAAGTTTCTGCTGCTAATGCCTTTTTCTCTGAAAAGAGTTATCTCGATCACCAGTTGATCAGAAAGATTCACCTCACTAACAATCCTTCATACATCATAAGAGATTATTCTTTCTTTCTGTCAAAAACTAAAAAGAAAACAATCTTCGTCATAGTGCATTCAGACAGAAGTTGTCTATGTGTCCTGGTGCAAGAGGAGCTACTGCAAATGTCCAGGCAGCCATCCCAGAACAGTAGTTATGAAGTGCAGTGGTGTTTTCCAAAAAACAATTTCATGTTTTTGATGTTTAAAGACACAAATCAAACAATTACAAACAAGTTTTTTCAATCACTTTTAAACTAAACTCTGAAGAAATCAATACCCTACTTTGCCAGCACCTGTTGTATACCCTCTTCCAGCTTTTTTCCTCAGATTTCTTGCATCTCCATATTTTTAGTCAACCTCTGGGACTCTAGATTAACTCCCCTCCCACACTCCTCTAGTTTCAAAGCCCTGAACTTGCCCAGTCCATGTCTGTGTTCTGTTCAGCTCTACACAGCTTCTCAAGGTTAGGCCAAGGAGAAGCTGCTGAAACCCAGCTCTTACCATCTGTTTCATTTGGAGGCTGACCCACATCGGACCATGCAGCTACAGCAGGTACAGACAATGCCAGACCTGACTGACTCCAGGCAGAACGATTCAAAACACACAGTCTTACTCATGTTTTCAGAATACCGGGGCTTAAGTAAGTGTGAGAACCACAGAACCAGACTTTCTTTGGCAAGGTCTGTTATTTTTTATTTTTTATTTTTTTTTGCTGAAGATGACCTAGATATTAATGAAGGCTTGGGAACAACTCCAAATTCTTAGGAACAGTACTTGCACATCATAACCCTATACAATTCTAAGTGTCTTCAAGTATTTCCCTGCACATCTGACAGCCAAAGAGCTTTTCTTTTTCTTACATAAATATTATTCTGGCCTCAGTGGGAGCTCAAGCCATGGGAACCCCCTGGCCTCTATTTATCACTTCCCTCTGTCTGCAAGGTTGCCAAGTCAAACTAACCAGTCCCTTCACCTCTAACAAACTAACTAACCCATGAACTGTGATGTCCTAATTCATCACCGCCTCGATAAGGGCTATCTTTAATTACACCGTGCTCCGCTCATGTGGATCTTTTTCTTTTAACTCCCCTAACGGACTCCCATCCATCTATCTATCCGTCCATTCCCAGCCATCCCTCCCAGCTCAGGCTATAGCGTGTCACTGTCCCAATGCTCGAGACTCAGTAAGTCGATCCAACAGGAAATCAATAGCAGGGCCTAATGCTGAATAATTGAGGTTACGGGAGTTCAGCAGCACTCCCTAGACAAACACCCCCACCCCGTCGCGTAATCTCCTATTATGCACAGGGTAGGGCGTGCTATGTAGTCATTTCCAAAATTGAGCATACAAAAGCATTTATTACCTACCATCCTGGCACTGTTTTCCTTGCTGTCTAGTCGCAAATTTACAATTTTAAACAAAGATGAGGTGCTTTAATTCTCAGTTTCTTATAAAATCAAAAAAGTGTGACACATGAAAGTTGTAATGTGGAGGTTTTTTTTTTTAATTAGGACAGATAATGTCACTCCTCTTTGCTTTAGAGAGCTAAGCTGCAGAGTAAGGGGAAGAGTGCTGCTACTTCCAAGGTTTTTGGAGTGTACTGTGCACTAGAGGGCACAAGCTGTCTTGAAAAGATGCCGACCTTCTGCTGGAAGGAACAAAGCAGCTGAGCCGAGGGTTGGACTCCACTCAGAAACTGCCTGCAAGTCATAACAGAGGGAAGAAACAAACAAATAAATCAATATTAAACTGTATTCTGTCATTACAGTTTTTTTGTCAGGAGTTGGAATTTTGTATATTTTTTTATTACATGGTTGTGCAGTGAAAAAGAGTTTGTTTCCAGTTTGGTTGTTGTTGCTTTCAGTAGAATTGTTATTAGAAAGGAAAAAAGAAGGTTTTCAGCAGTGCCATTAGGCATGGGTTGTTGTGAGTTAGAGTATGATGATACTCCTGATGTGTCACATCACTGTTATTACTGTCATCACTGTTATTGTCAGGTCGTTATCATAAACAGGAACTCCTTTTTAATAGCTTATCAGACTGAATAAAGGTTGAATTAATTAATATCAGCCCTAAAATATTAAATAAACTATGCATAACATGATCTAACTGCTACAAAAATTAAGAATGAAAAGTTATTTCTTCTCCTGAATAATTAATCCAATAAATTAACCACTGCAGATATAAAAATGTCTTTCATAATATTCATATTTTGTTATTTTTAATTGTCAAACACAGTGAGTGTGTATTGTACTGTAAGTTGCTTCCCCTCCACTTTCTTCAAATTGGTCAGATTTTGTGCTGGTTTGTGTGGCAAAAAGTTCGTTTGTGCTGCTGTCGTATTAAAGATATTAAGAAATGTTTCCAGAGATCAGTCCACATTTACAAAGTCAAGCACATTTGGAGTCAATCAACTGTTCTACATATATTTTAGATGCAGAAACATAACACCGTTGATTGACACTAGATCTGTTGGATTATTTTAAAGGTGGACTGGTTGACCTTTGATGACCTCTGGATATATTTATTAATATCTTTATACATATAAAGAATTTTGATCTGCATCACTAAGCTGCATACAGTAATTGCATTTAATTATATTATCTAATATATTGATATTTATTGATACTCTGGAACAAACGGTGGAGAAAGTAGTAAAATCCTAACAATACGGACAGTTTTGGGGGTTTATAAACATTGTTAATTGGAAATTATTGTAACAACGGTAAATCAAAATTCTTAATTTAGCAAATTTATCATGATAAATGACAAACAGTACGAGAAATGCCCATCAAATAAGATCACGAAAATCCTACCACATAATTTTTAAATTATGTAATTATTATTAAACGCAATGAATTTAAAACACTTTCAAACCCACAAATACACCAGTAGTGAGGTTATGTTTTTTTGTTTTTGTTTTTGTTTTTACTGATTGGCTGTTCTTGTTTTCCTGTGGCTGCACACTTCTCTCTCACAAAACAAGAGCTGTGTGTTCCCTTTTCAGAAACCGAGCCAATTCTTTGTTGTCCTCCGCCATGATTTGGTGTGTTTGGGGGAGCGTGTCGCTTCTCACATCGCATGTTTGCCTCCCTACGAATGCACACATAAGGGGTGGCATCCTCTCGCCGCGCTTCACCTTCCTCCTATTCATTTCCTCTCACCTCCAGGCTGCGGCCACTCAGGCCTGCAGATGGCAGATAATGACGGTGCTGTCCCCACCGGCTTGTTGTGCATGTGTATGTGTTGTGGGTGTTGGCGCTGTCTCTGTTAAGTTAAGTGCCAGCAGCGGGGCATTTAGCTCCACTTGGCTCTCTTGTGGCTTGCCGACTGGGTCGTGGGTTGGAGTGTTGCCGGGCTGGCTGACCACGTTTCCTGGCTTACAGATCACTGGGACTGTTTACTACTCAGTGTTGTTTGCAGTGGGTGGTGGGGGGGGAGAGAGAGCAGCTTTTTTGGCTGACCAATTCAAGTAACTGTGACTTCATAAATCAAATTTATGCCATATGTATATCAGATTGATAGTGTGTTTATTCATTTTTCTAGTTCAACATCTGACGAACCTATAATTTGACTGGCTATTTTTCCTGAAAATATGTAGGAATCCATCGTCCATTGGCATCTGTGTGACAGTCCAACACAAAAGTAGCTCCCAGGTAAAAAGTGGATTGAAGGGGGGTTCTGAATTTTTTGCAAATGCATATCGAAAAAGTGTAGCATCCATTCAAATTCAGCCTTTCTTAGACAATGATGTATAGGATGCTTCTTTGATGCCATATCTCTCAACCAACTTTGCACATTTCTTGACTGCCATACTCGGTCGTCTTTTAAAAATAGCTCCGTTTCAATCAGATTGCATGTAATTTATTTCTGAACTTTAACTAGACCATTTTAGCACATGAATACGCTTTGAACTAAACCAAAAATTGTAGCAGTTACCAGGATCTTATATTTAGCTCAATCCGTCTCCCCGTCAATTCCTCAAAACTTTCCTGTCCATGCTAAGAAGAAGCATCTCCATAGCATGATGCCCTGTTTCACAATGGGGACGATGTGTCCAAAGTAATAAACTTTGTTGACATGTGACTAGAACCAATTTGCCAGGGGTTAGTTGACTGCTGGGTCTTCTACATGCCTTGTGCCAGTGGACAAACATGACTTCTCTTGGGGTTTCTTTCAAAAATTGTTTTCTTCACCTCACTTTTCTATTATAGCCAGATTGTTGGAGTGAACAAACAAACTTTGTCTATTCAACAGATTTTTCCACTTGATCCGTGGATCTCTGCCAGTAAACGTCCACATCTGATGTACAGCTGTAGTGGCTAATATGCTAAAGCTCATGGTGTAATGTTAATGAAAGAAAAATCTCATGAAATTTGGTTTAACCATACTAGATACTGTCTTGAAGTGCTTCAGCCGTTGTGTATTCCCCTCAGCTTTTGTATGTTTTCAGTAGAAAAACAAATGCTGCTGTCCACCAGCATTTTTGCAGCACTTTATGAAATGTTTATGGGCCCAGAGAAAAAGATGCCACACACATCGACTGTTTGCCTTTTTTTTTTTGTTATTGCAGGGTTTTTTTTTTGTGATAATCCCATAAGATGCAGAAACCCCAGAAATTTATTCTTCAAGAACTCTTATGAAAGTTTTATTTTGGTTAAAAAAAAAAAATAAAAACCCAGTGACCCATTCTTGACTTTTTCTTCAAGACTTAATTGAAGAATCCCTAAATCCTACTGTACTTTTTCAGCAAATTAGTTTTAAGATGATACCAACATGATCTTTCAATCTAATCTTAGTTTTTATACAATATGATAGCATAAAATGTAAAAATAACTACAAAACTTTGAGTTCTGCTTTCCATTGGAAGACATCGACCCATTTTATTTACCACATAAAGCCGTCAAGATGAGTGCTTAACTCTCAGGGTTTGGCTTTGTTGAAGTTTATCACTGAAGGTTAGCTGAATGTGCAGCTCAGGACAACAAAGCCTCAGAAGTTACTGTGAAATAGATGCATTCAAGGTAGGGGTTTGCTTTCAGCAGCTATGCACATTGAAGTGTTAATTCTGAAATCTATTTAGTTCAAATGCAAAGTTCTTCCTTGTGCATATTAAGTAGTTTTAGGCACATAAACAGCCTCTGTTGTTGGTCCGTGGCCCGGGGCGATGAGGCGGTGCACCCAGGGCCGTCCCAGGTGACAGCATGAAAGCCAGAGGGCAGATATGAAAACCCTCATTTGCCAACAGTTACTTTGTGAAACCGGGTTGACAGGTTGACAGCAAGCTGTGCGAAAAGGTCCTTGGGAAGTATGTCATTGTGAAGAAAACATTAAAATCCTCATTAATACATATTTTTTTACTACTACAAAGATGTGCACCTCGCCATTTTGATTGAGCTAAACTGAAATATTGCCGTCTGTCCAAACAAAAAGGATGTCGGTCAACATTTTGTCCAGTGCTACATATGACAAAGGCTCTATTGTAGAGATATGAGCTCTGAGAGTCAAGTAGATCCATTTGCTGTAGGTCTGTTGCTCACTAGACTCTGAGACAGACAATCAATCCACCCATCCACCTATTTTTGCAGGGTCACGACAGAGATGGATGACACTGATAGATAGAGTGAGGGAAAACCTTTATGTCTCAATAATTGGACCTAGTTTTGCCGCAGGTATTAAACACCGGATTTCCAACACACCTTGATTGCAGAGGATGTCCAGGCTTTTCAAGGATACTCTCTTCCCTTTGAGTCTGCCCCATCCTCTGTCTGCTGTTTATTCTGTCCGCTTTATCCCACAAGGGACACAAAAAAATGTTTGAAGTTCTTTGTTTGTTTTTTTTGCTGGTCTTTTCTTCCTGTGTTTCCAGGTCTCTGAGTGTGGAGTTTTGAATTATGTTTTCTGAGTTTGTTTTTATTTATTTATTTTTGCCTAACCAATTGAAGGACAAATCCTTTTTAAAGATTTTTCTGGAATATTCTTCTCTTCTCCAACCCCGTTTTGGTTTATAGAGAGGAGTACTAACTCACACCGTGTTACTGACTGACTGGCCTTTGTTTTCCATGTTGATGGGGCGTGTAGGGAAAAATCTGATGATACCAGTCCCATTCATTATCCTTGTTGTCAGAACCTTCATGTCATCTGTAGTCACCAGGACACAGCAGGACTCTATAATGCATTTAGCCCAAACACATCACCGCTGCAACCATCCATCAATTCAAAGGTGTGATTTTCTAGCCCACAAACTAGAGAAATAAAAGATGTGGGCACCGAACAAAAAGATCTGTATTCTGTTTATCACAGAAACGTGCTTGAACCTGAGTATGGGCTGCCTGTCACGGCTTCCTGAATTAGCAGGCTAACTGCTAGCCCCGCGTGCTAATGTTAGCTTCCTCAAAGGAGTTGACATTGGATTCCCTCCTTGTTTGGGAACAGGACCTCATTGATTTATTGCATTTTATTTCACTTTTACCAATGAATCAACCTAACATATGGAATAAAAGCAGTGCTGACCCGTGTACAATTTTATGTAGGTTTCTTTGTGGTAGTATTGTAGTTTATTTTTGCTGTCTTTTTTTAAGCTCTTCACACAGGTGAGCTCAATTACAATAGCACATCTCTGCAAATGAACTTTATAAGTTCATCTTTTATAGATGAACTTTTATAGATGTTCATCTACAAAAGAGATAACCTTTTTATGGTTCATAATCTAGAAAACATTTTCTGCTCATTGCAGTTACTAAAAGGCCATGTTCTTAACTGTTCAACATTGAAATGTATAACTTTCCATGGAATCAAAGAGATGAAGTAACTTATATTGAATTTTGACATGTATGTTCATTTATGAGAGAGAATGTAAAATAATTTAAGTGTTGTAAACAAATGCCTGTCTAAAATACCTTTATTAATGAGGTTTCGTCATGAGGCTATGCAAAATGTTTTGGTGAAACATAATCAGCATTATTTCATGTGTCTGCTCAGTGTTAATAACCCTTAAGCAATCAGTGGCTATTAATCCCATCAAGGTCGTAAAATGATTACAACGTCTCTTTCCTTCTGTCTACAGAGATTCACTTTAATTGCTTTTAATGTCATCACTTTTTCTGCTCTCGCTTGATAACCTTGGCTCCTTTCTTGCTTTTCAGTCAGCAATGATCTTTTGTGTGTCTTGGAAAAACTGAAAAAAAAAAAAAAGTATTTTTTTAAAAACATTTTATTTCCCAGGGCTGAACGAAATTGAATTGCACATATGAGCATAGGTTATAAGGTATTAATATACATGGAAGAATGCGTCGGGGGCGTAGTAGGAACTTTCTCCTCTGTCAGCACTGCGTAGGTAGCGCTCTTACACCGGTCTCTAATATGTGTGAATTCATTACCCGCGCCCAGGAGGGAAACTTCAAAGGTGGACGGGAACTTAGCCTTGTGGATTTGAAAGGGATGACTCTGTAATCTGGTTCAACTTTACTTGGTCTGTGTATTTTCTCACTGCAATCCACATTGCCAGTGTTCCCACCATTTCTTCATCGTTTCTTTTTTTTTTTTTTCTGTGGTGAACCGTCTTTGCCAAAGTGGAGTATATATGTGTATATTATTTTAGCTGAGATTAAGCAGAACAAACCAATTGTCTGCTTGGTGTTATTGCATATATTTAAACCTTTCATCTCGCCCGCCCTTCTCTTTGATTCTTGGTCCCTGCTCCGCTGCTGATGCAGACCTTCACAGTTAGAAAACGGGAGGATGTATTTTACGTGTCGCAGCATTTTTTTTTTTTTTTTTGCCACGTTACATTGGATTTCCAAGTTGTGTCATCATTTCCGCTCTCAATTTTTTATTTTTTTTTGCAAAAGCCAGCCTTTGGGGGCAGTCTTCCCTTGCATCGACCACATGTGACAGCACCTGCAATATGCATACGTTTCTAAAGCGCCGCCGGGTGCAGTTTGATGGTTATCTGGAATGCAAGTGATGGGCCAAGAGTGCTGGAGACTCTTTCTCTGAATATTTGATGCTCTTGATGAGCAGGAAAATACATAACTAAGCACTTTGTTGGATTGCTTGACTCATGGTGTGTTAGAAATAATGGACAGGAGGAAGAATAAAATATTAAAAACTGTAATAGCTTCAGAGTGAGGGGAGAAAGGGCTGTTCACGCCAATCTTGGTTTAAGGTAATAAAAAGAAATTATTCACTCAGAATGACAGGTTGATTCTTTAAGAAGACAATTCTTTTCTTCTACAAACAAAGTATTATCTAAAACCAACCTTTGCTAGTGTTGAAAACTGAGAAATGGTCCAAAGACTCCATGATGTCTCGGGAACATCGAAGGGAGTGATGAATAGACAGACAGATGGATGGAAAGACGAGTAGTGTGTAGATGATTTATGGTGTTTCACGGCCATTACTCAACAAGTTTGAAGTCCTTGGATTCTCTGGCGTATGTTACTTTATTGTTCCACCTGTACTGTACCTATAATAACTTTGTGCCACCGGTGCCCTTGCAGTAAAATGATGATAAATGGCAGCGAGAGGGGAGATGAAGCACTGTCTGTCTCTGTGAGTGTCAAGGTATGTGTGTTTACTTTCCCCACTGTATTTGTTAAATATTTCATACCCTTAGCAATGTAACTTCATTTCACAAAAGAAAAACGGAGTGTTAATAACTGTCAAGTGACGGGAAAAGGATACAGTGTTTTAGGAATCTTAATGCTTGTGTATTTTCCAGGAACATAATGTCATTTTATATCACAATCAAATAACTAAGTAGCCTTCAGTTGTTAGAAAAATGCTGTATATCTAAAAAAAAAATCAAACTTTGCATTTGTATCTGAAATGGCCCTCTGTCTCTTTAAGAAGTCCTTTTTGACCCTCTCCATCCAGCACCTCATCACAAAACGCTCCTCCATTATTTACAACTGTCCTTAGGAGTGTTGGACTGAGAAGTAGCCCGTATAACGAGATCAGTAGACGCACACTTCCACCAGATGTCTGCTAATTGCTGCTGCCGCTAGTCTGGAGGAACCGTGCGGGGTAGTACTCTTCTGTGGGGGCAGAAGCTCAGCTGGAGACTGAAGCTGTACGGTGGAGCTTTGGGTAAATAGGTGGAAAATGTGGAAAAGCAATTTTTCCAATTTTTACAACTTATTCTCCATTTGATTCAAGCCTGAACTTTGACTAAACATCTCTGACAGAGCAGCTCCATTCAGGTGTTAATTTGCTACTTAAATTTCCACCTTAAACAATACATGTGAACGTTTGCCGTACTAAAGTAACCAATTGCGTAAATGTTCCCAGCGTATGAATGTTTGCAAGACACTACTTTTTTCTTGCCTTTGTTAGCGCTGCTGGTACATATAGCTGCTAATAGCCTCTGTTGTCTTGCTCCTTCCCCGGGCCACTTGGTGAGTGTTTTGGACAGACGTTTTGCAGCGACGCCAATCCCAATCGCCCATGCATTCGCGCAGATCACAGGTTCTGGTAGGCCGGTGTGTTCGGTGGGGTGGCGGGGGAAGAGAGCGGCTGCAGAGAGGAGATCTTAAAAGAGGATGTCAAAACTGCTTCTCATTTCCCCCCTCAGCTACCTCCTCTCCATTTCTTCTCCTTCTTCACCTTACTGCCAAAAGCCGGAAGGTGATCAAAGGAGGCGAACATGAAAGGCATCCCTGAATTTCTGTGTTTTTTTTATTTATTTATTTTAAATACTGTCTGCCAGCTCACTCCATTTAATGATATGGAAATACCGAACACAGCTTGTACCTACGCAACTGAAAAACGCTTGGCCTCAGTTGACTTTCTCTTTTCTTCCGCTTCCTCCTCAATCCCCCGCTTCGTTTCACCCGTTCAACATCATCTCTATCCATTCCCCCGCTCATGCCTCTCCCCCAACAGCCCCTCGGGCTTCCAGGTAGATAGCGCTTGATTGGCAGCTGCTGTGACAGTCAGTGGAACAGGCTGAAAGTGGATGAGTGTCAGCCTTGCTACAGGGGCTTAAAGCAGCATCTGTGTTGTAGCTCTCTCCTAGAGGGAAAGAGAGAGAGAGAGGCCATGAAATAAGAGTGCCAGCTCCATGCTTTTCCACGGTTCTCTCAACTGAAGCAGGTGGGAGCTAAATAGGTTTTTGAAACCGCTCTGGAGTTTATCCTGAGCCTGGAAACTGGACATTTTTTTTCTTCTTCCCCTAAATCTTTGTGCTTTCTCTTCCTTTTCATATCTCTGGTTTTGATTGGTGTGTTTCATTGTAGCATCACGTCATTTAGAGCCTCCCTCAGCCTTGGCTGTCAACGCCACTCCACAATTAGCCGTCGTGTCTCCCGGCCTAGAAAGTTTTCTCTCGCTTCAAAAACTTTTGAGTTTATCTCCAGCATCCTTTGTACAGTAGCTTAAAGGAGATGGTGAGTGAATAAAATAGAAATCAAAAAGAAGTGTGAACTTGTGTCTGTTCTGAAGTGGTTGGGATCAATTCCCAGGAGGGGGCGAGCGCTCTGTGATGGATTTCACTGCTTTAGCAGTTCGAGTTCTGTCTCACCGAAAGCAAAAATTGCGTCAGTTCTCCCTCTGGCCATGCGTGCCCTGCTCTTCCTTACACAGACAGAGGTCAAAATGCCGCGAGAAAAAGCTCTGAGACATGCAAGAGAGACGTGTGAAAACCTGGTGTCTGCTAAAATCTACCTGCTGTTCCAAAGACACTTCACAGTCTTCCATGTAAGGTTCGTCAAATAAAAGTTGAAGTCTTCTCCAACTAAAAAACACAATTTTTGAAAAATAGATAAACCTAATAATTTCCTTGTAAATTGATGCACCTTGCCACACATTTTTTCATTGCGTTATAGGAACATGTGCTTAATGAGGTAAATAACGTTCTAGTGTTTTCTTCCTATGCCTCTGATACTGTAGCATACATAATCACCTGTGTCTTAACTCTGCCCCATGTACCACATACAGTTAAAACCAGACATTTAAAAACATCAAACAAAACAATTACCAAATTTCTCTTGTATTCTCGGTAAGATTGACCAAAATCCTCTCTGCTCGCTAAATGCCACAATAGTGAGTGAATATGTCAGATGTATTTATTAATATCTTCAAAATCAAGCTGCATGTGTGCCATTGCTATGGTATTTACATAAATTCTAAGAAAGGTTTTGCAGCAGTGAACCAAAATTAACATTCTTTTATCTTTTGCCAAACTATGCAGACTCTCTGTCTGCACCGGTGAAAGGTCACTTGCTTTGGTTTGCTTGAAAGCGTTGACTTACTCCAAGTTGTTTTCAAACATAATGCATCTTGTGATTACTTGGCCAAGCATTTTTAAACATACCCATTCTGATAATAACTAACTTTGTCTTCGTTCCTCAGTAACAACTTCCACACCAAAGAGTTTTATTCAAGGACAAATTGACTGTTATGTGCAGATCTATTCACATTTTGCATCCTCAATTCCTGGTTTATAGCAGAATAAACTGCTCATTACTGGACACCATAAATCCTGAATTCGGTGCAGGGACAGACTAATTTGATTATGAAACAGAGCGCTTAGTAGTGGGCAAGACAAGCTGACTTAATTAATGAGACTTTAAAAGTATTTAAAAATGGATAGCGCTTTCCCCCAGACAGCAACAACAGTATTAAGCACTTCCCTAAATGGGCAGCTGGCAGGCACATGGCTTGTCGAGTTGCTAAATGCTCCCAGTAACACATGAATGGGAGGCCTGATTATTTTATTGCTAATGATCCATTGGCCCGCACACATCACACTCGGCCAGCCCAAACGGCAAAAAGTCTTTTTGTCTTTCAGACCCTCTTCTTTTCATCTCTACAAAAAATATTTAGTGCATTGACCCTTCTTCACACACGTTCACTTTTTACTCTTTAATCTCCCGTTTAAGTTTGTTTGCAGTCAAACCAAAAGGAAACCGTCTTTTACGCCTTCACTCGTGAATTCGCATATTTACCAATAAGCACGCCTGAGCTATGATGCCTCCTCTTATGCTGGTAGTAGCAGATCACTTTCGTTTCTGATTGCCTCTCTGGTGCGCTGAGCACATTCGTGATAAACCCTTACAATCTGAGGAATGTAATTTTAACATCAGGATGGAACGTGATTAGGGTGAAATGAAAGCTTTCGGTGATAAAGAGGGTTCTCGGAGACGGCACCGGCACGCGGCAAAACATCTTAAGGGAAGGAAAAGAAGAGAGGGGAAAGAAAAAAAAAAACCCAGGCTGCTTTAATTGTGCAAAGCCAGCGTGAGAGACGCTGCTGTGAATTACAGCCGCCGTAAACCACACGGGCATACACGCGGAGCGGCATGAATTCATATGCAGACACACACAAACACACGTACACGCTTAAGTGTAATACTCTCCTTGTGGATATGAACCAAATCAAACGGAGGAGCAGACACATTTCAGCTTGTTTGTATGCAGATTTTCTTGTGTTGGGGAGATGAAAAATAACAAATACATGGGAAAACTGTTATTTTTATATATATTTTTTGCTTTCAGATCAACCTAATGTGATATTCATGAATGGCTAATTCTTTTTTGTGTGTGTGTTTGCAGGTAGCAGAAAAATATTAAAAATAACTCATTTCAAGTCTCTAATGTATGTGTTTGTCTTGCATGCCGCACATGGTTTCTGCTGCTGTTTGGTTGCTTAGTCTGGATAGAAGTGAAGGTTAATCCGCTTTTGAGAGGTTCAGCAGCGGATTCAGCTGAAAATGAAAAAGCCACTTGGCACTGCCCTGTCCTCCCTGCTACCAAAGGTTGTGCAGTATTGCATTCCTTCTGTCTGGAATTATTTCAGCGAGGGTTCGAAATCCACGAGACTTTCAGAAAGAATTAAAATCATTTGGGTACCTTCCACTGGCTGACATTTTTTCTTCTTCTTCTGCTGAGTTATGTTACACATTTTCCTCTCGTTATTCGGCCATTTTGGCTCCGATAATGAGTGGTGGTGATCTGATCATGCGATGCCTTGCGGAGTTTTCTCCATCTGGCCTGGGAAACGTGGCAACGAATCACTTTTTGTTAGAACGGAGTAGCAGTTTGTCCTGGAAGCCAAACCTGGCAACCCGGAGCAGCCCACACCGTTACAGAAATACACATGTTTCCGAGATACGCCTCTGCTCGCATGTTGCTAAATTCCCCTGAAAGAACAAATTATTTGTAATAAAATTCCACAACGACACATTACTTTGGAGTGAAATGATGCCACTTGGAGCAATTTTGGCTGTAGCGAATGCAGAGCGTCTTGCACTAATGTGCCATTGTGCGGATAAAAAGATACAGTATGTGAAAGCATTTGTTTCATTGTCTCCTCAGCTGGTTGCAGTGTACGAAGAGCAGGATCCACACAATGGAGGGGACGGAACCAGCGCCAGCTCCACGGGAACGCACAGCCCAGAACCGTTTGCCGACGAGGTGAATTCAGCGTCGGCATTCCAGCCCTATCAAGCTGCAAGCGAGATCGAGGTCACAACATCTGCTCTTCGATCAAGTAAGTCCAACGCGGGCCTGAAAATACGCTTAGCTTGAAGGGTGAGAAAATGCATGACACTGGGACCACAGGAGTGAGACGATATTCTAGCAATATTTTTTTTTTTCTGATAAGCGTTTCACCGTTTTGCAAAATGTGTTTAGAGTAGAATATTCCAGTTCAGGTTTGAATCTCCCATTTGTCATCATTTTTATGTTTGCCTAATTCTAAGATGGTCCTGGTGGCAAAAGGTGATGGATATTTTCCTTTTATGTGTTTTTTCAAGTGGAAGGATTTCCTAAAACTCCAATTGTGGTTTGTAAATAATATCTGTTCTCTCCAGAAAGGTTCAATTCAAGTTTGATCAATATAAGTATGTCCAGTTTGGACTGCAGATGATCAAACATAGTTGTGAAACAATAAATAACTGTGGTATATCCCTTAAGCTTAGATCTGATAAGAATCTACAAATAAGATGCAAATTTTAATATTTTTAGCATCATTCTCAGAGTTCTTACAAAAATGTCTTATTAACTTTAAAGTCTTCTACAGAGTTCCCAAAATGATCCTTCAAGGTTTGTAGACTATGTCTGTCAGCTAGCTTATCTAAGTCTTCATTAATCATTTCTGTCACACACACAATAAAAAAACTCAAGAACTACTACCTTTTCCTCTTCTAACTAAGAGTCCTGTAGATACAAGTCATAGTGTTATAGATACAAGCCATATCCAGAAATCATAGCAGCTTAGACTTATTTCACACAACATAAAGTGATGCTAACAACTAACTTATTGCTGTCTCTTGGTCTAAATATCAAGAGATCTTACACTTCTAGAATAATGCAGTAACTAAGGGCATAAAAAGCACAAATGTGTTCAAACTGACAAGACAAATAATAGTTAGCTTCTAACATTCAAGGCCAATCTAATGCTAAACTTCACCATATTTGTTTTGTTATGTTTTGTTATGTGCATGTATACAGTGCAAGTTTCAAACCCTTTAGAACTGTCTTCAAACTTCATCCTAATAATCAGGAATTTTTTTAGTTGCTACATAACAGAAAAATCTAGTACCGAGTACCCAACAATCACACTAAATATGTCAACATATTTTCAGGTTTCGGTTTCATTTGTAAACAGTGACAGTACCAGCTGTTCTGTTATTTGGAGAGAAAACATCCTGATTTTAAAAATATTCTCAAGGCCACAGCAAACTCCTTAATTAGTTTTTTTTTGCAGTAAGGCTTGTACAAATAAAAACTTTATAGAAGTGTGATGCAAAAAAGTTAATTTTGATCCAATTTTTGAAAATTAACCATCAGAACAGATTCTACTTTAACTTTAAACCATGTGAAAATACCAAAATATTTGTTTTTTAGTCATCTCTCTGGTTTGTAAAGCATTACTACCATACCTGAAGTAGCAGACAAGGTGTAGGGTTTTTATATACAATGTGGAACCATAGGCACACGTCTCACAGTGTCAGATTTGAAGCGCAGTAAGAACCCAGATTCGGGAAGCAGCTCGGAGTCGGGAGAAAATATGTTTTGAGGGAGAAACCAAGGCACCAAACAGCAGGAAAGAAACCTAATGTAAACCACAAAACATGAAGCAACATGACGAGACTCGGAGCACAAACAATGACAACACCGTAGGTGAAGGGTGATGATGAGAAAGATGCACTAAGCAAAGAAAACAGGAGTATAATCCCACAAGGATGATACAGGTAGTAGCAATCAATCACCACAGCCCTGCTGAGGCCCCAGGCAGAAGAGCAGCAAAGCAGAGAAACTGTTCTTGTGAAATAACTTTTAATTTAACAAATGCAAATAAATCACAAAAACTATAGAGTAGGACAAAAGGATTACCTGAACCAATTGACTACGACAGACACAATGTCTCGGTAGATGGTCTCTTGTTCTTTGGAAACAATATGTGGAATTTATAATCCAAGTCTTCCTGCAACTTTTAGATCAATCTGTGCTCAAAAAGCCATAATGGACAGTGTCTTATGGCTTTTTTTTTATTTCTACGAAATACTTTTATTACAATAAAACAGAAGATTTGGTTTATGTTGCATGAAATATATTGATATATTTTGTGTATGCACAATACATTTGTTTAGCCCCTCTGCTAAACAATGTAATCATGCCCAGATGTTTTAAGATTGACAAATGCTTTTTTTGCAAACTTTAGTTTGTACAATGTTCAAATAAACACATTTAATTTGACATTCAAGGAAAATAAATCTTATCATGAAAGAAAAAAAAAACACACAGACACTTGCTATTTGCTTTAGCTCAGCCACAGAAACTGCTGGCATCAGTTCTGCGATCGTATCGTTACCTCGAGGGAACGCGCTAATGACGACAGGAAAACTGATCTCACTCTGTTATTCTGATTGAATTAGAAGGACAGAATGGTTGCCTTAAAGCGGCGTGGTGCTTAAAATCGTTCTTCATTGTCAGCCACAGTTACAACCGCCGTCGTCGTCACTTTGCATCAGACGAGCTTTACAGGCAAATAAGAAGTTTTTGCCCGGGTCAGCTCTTTATTGAGTCATCAGAAACTTCAATTAATACAATGGGAGCTTCAGGTTGACTCAGAAAAGCCAGCAGTGTCAGGACACTGGGACATTAAAGGGCCCAGAACGGTCTGGTCAAAGTTGAGCAGTTAATGTGTGGGATTTTCAAGGTTCACAAGACGCACCGAGTCAAGTTCTTGCAGATCCCTTCAAACAAGAACGGCTATTATGAGTTTACAAGTTTGAAGGACACTGATGTAATGATTGACGAACTAGAAGACATCATTTTATTTCCCATATTACTGGAAAAAAAGAACGGATGGTGTCATTGGGAGATTTGCCTGCTCTATAGGACCAGAACAGAGTAGGGGAAGTTCAGTGTTTTGGTCCAACTGTATGTACTTCTGTACTTCCTCATGGCCATGGACAGTTGCTCCACAAAACTGTCTGTCTTGCTCTCTGGCTGGAAATCCAGTTTCTGGAAGTTGAGTAGTTGGAGGAGTAGTTTTCCGTATAAACAAACAGATCTACGAGACTCAGACAAATTACAGTAGGGGAGAAAAAATTGCAATTGGGGTTGTGGCATGAAGGGGTGGGCAACACGAGAACACAATAATCCAATTTTTGTTACCCAAATAGGACAATGAAAACCGATTTCAGTACATCAACCATTCAGAGCTCTTAAACGATCCGCCACCAGAGTAGTGCTTGGTCAGGAATGGCAGACTTTTGGATGCCTGGAAGTGAAGCAGAGACTTTTGGATGCATGCTTAGTATGAAAAAGGGCAGTAAAGAAGTAATTTCTCTCTAAGAAAAACATTTCTGCGTATCCGACATCTTTCCCAATGATCTGCAGTCTAAAGCAGCAGACTGGAATGAAGTTATTCTCTTTGAAGTCTCCTCCCAACTTTCAGATTGTCTGAAAGAATTGCTGTCCAGACAAGAAAAGCTAGCAACGAAATACCCTGCGGCAAACCATTTGAGGGTTTGGCTCTTGTTTAAGCGTCTGGGCTCACAAATCACTTTCCTATCGGTAAAGAATTGGATCTCAATCTTTTCAGAGCGATTGGTGATGGAAAAGCTTTTCATTCCTGCACATTGGAGTTCCATGTCACAAGGTAGAAGTGATAACTGTGGTTCGAAAATATTCGAAAAGTCTGCCGATTTTAATTCAGTCATGAACTTTTCGTCAATCCTTAAGGCGAGTGAACAAAAATAAATGTGAACTGACATTACTGAGAAAGCAAGAACAGACCACTATCTGTCAGGACTTGGCATGAAAATTGATATCCAGTATGTCAGAGAAAGTTCAACACTGGACCTTTTTCTTTTCATGGCTATTTTGCAAAACTTGATGCATTTCTTAAGACAAGCCTTACAAATGTGTTCAATAGTTTTTATTAAACTATTGTATAAGACCTGGCAAAAAAGATGGTTTAACATTGAAGCTTGTGGGACAAAAAAATATTTAGCTAATTTTGGGTTAAAATGGAGTCAAAAGTGAAGATGGCTAAATTGATCATAGATGTGTTTCATAGCGTAGAAAAACTGTAAGGCACAACTTTTTATGTTATCCTCTAGATTCTCGCCTAAACACTAAATGTGCTTAAATGTTATGTTATCAATCAACTCAAAGAAGTTTTTATCTGTTTACTGTCAAATTTTATCAATCAGTCCCTCCAGTTTATTGAGAATTATTGTGGAAATTTACGCAAAATCAACAAATCCCCACGCCTTTTTTTGCAGTGATACAAATTGCCAAAATCACAAAAAGTATCACGAAATCCAGGAGGGACTGAAAAAATGTTCAGCAATATTATTTAATTTTAAGAATTCGTTGTTAACAGTTTGGTGAACAGGTTTTATTAATACAATCTGGCACAACCGGCCCTTTAAGAGCTTTCATGATCTTGATTTGGGCCAAAATTAAAATGAGTTTGACACCTAATGCCAGATAATTTTTCCTATTGGATGATAAATATTGGAAAAGTTAAAAAAAAATAATAATTCTGCACAAATTTTTGAGAGGCACTTAATGCAAAGTTCAAATGCATGATGTCAGCTAATAGCTAGCTTATATTCAACATCGGATCCCGACACTATTGGATTTGTTGAAATTAGGAAGCAAAATTACAATCAGACTAACTTACAAACACACAGAGATTCATGAAAGTGGATTAAAAGAATGAAATGAATAAAATATCTTGATTGGCTTTTGGCAAGGACCAGAACTGTATCCTGCATTGTGTCTATTGGCTGTTCTCAAAAAAAGCTTCGCTTCAACAGGTTTACACTCCAGAAATCTTTTTTTTTCACTTACAATTTTAATATACCTTCCAATAATTATGCAGAGTGTTTTAATTTAAAGGGGGGCTGGTTGGGGCGATACACCCTTTCTACATGGTCAGGCAGATGAACAAGACTGGCAGGAGACGGTTCCTCTTGGGATGCAGATGAGCAAATTACTGCCAGTAATATTTCATATCAGACTTGAAAGCATTGCAGTGGTGCCCTTGGCAGCTGTACTCTGAGGCAGAGAATTATGTCTATTTAAAATCATTATCTTCTAGAGCCATATTGATCCCCTCTTCCTTCACACAACTCCCAAAGTCCCAAACTCTACCTCCCATTTTTTTTTTTTTTTGTCCTCCACCCATCCGTTGGTTTCATCTCAGTAGTCTATTGCTAATAATTGGATTGGAGATGGGATGTAAATTACAATAATGAATGCAATTTTCCTGTAATTATACAGATGCCAGAGCAGTCTCCTCCATTTCGCACAAACTTGATCTTTTAAAAGTAAAAGAAAATGCTTGAAACTTTAAATTAAAATTGGATTTTGATGGTACTCCTTCTATTCTTAGCGGTCGTGTTTTTCATTTTTCTGTCGCACGTTTCTGCCGACAAGTAAACACGAGGCCGAAATAGAACATACTAGCAACTTTGTGCTGCTTATTTGAGGCTGAAGTTACTTAGCAACTAAAAGTTAGCTACTAAGTGATGGAGGTTATTTCTTTCTAAAGTTACCTGTGAGCAAAGTTTCATGTTCTAAAAGAAGATGAAACTAATACAAACGTGTCGAAAAATGTCCAGATTTTCTGCAGTTATCCCAATTTTTTTTCTTACTTTTGCAGCTGGAGGTATATTCCCCAGAACATGATACATTTTTTTGAATTTGTCACATCAAACTCTGGGAATGCAGATGTTTGCAGATCACACAAAGCCCTTTAAACACGCATGCGTAAGTCAAGTCGAGCCTAAAAGGCTTTCCCTGTGCTTGCGTCATCATTTTGGCCTCGGTTGTTTAAACTCCTTGGCGACAGGGTTGCTGAAACGCCACTGAAAGTACTGCCTTTGCAGGAAGGTTGATGCCTCAAAGAGAAAGGCCTTCATCTAATCAATTGGGCTTAGTGATCTGTCACTGTGGAGACCTCCTGCCACCAGCCAAGGCCATAGTAAAGTCACTGCAGAAGAGGCGACGGACGCAGTGAGAAAAACTGAGAGTACATCTCAGAGCACAGTGAATTAGTCCATTTTTAATATATACTGGCTCACCAAAGTAACCAAGCCAAGACAGGTGATCTATAATGCATGTATTTGTTTTTTAGATATTTGCTCCAAGACACTGTTGGGAAATCCATTTGCCCCCCACCCTCTTCTCTCTCTCTCTCTCTTTTGCAACTTTTCTCTCTATTCCAGAAATATCTTATCAATCTTTCACTTTAGTTGAAATTGCTGAGCTTATAACAGTGGCATTTTTGCATCAGCTGATTAGTCTGATGCTTCATTTAACTCATTCTTTTCTGCATCAGTGTTTGATCCCAATGTTTTGCATTTTTCTACACATTAATGACATTTTTTTACACATAAATTTAAATGCAACAACATGACATTTTGCTGTACTGTATGTAGTTTTAGGAGCAGTAAGAAAAACATTTTAGTTTTTAAAGTTAACATTTAAAGTATGTTTTGTTTTTCTTGCATTCCTCTATTTTGGGAGCAGAAGCGAAGACCACAATGTTATCTAAGTGAACAGAAAAGAAATTACTACTTATTTTAGCATCTTGTGTTGGTATGCTAGCACTATTTCCTTGAGAAGGTATTCTGTGGAGAAGATAGTTCATTAACTTATAGCTCATATTGCGTCCTGTTCGTTCAGCAACAACATCCACCCTGAAGACTGTTAGTATTTAGTGCCTTACATCCTTAATAGAAGCTACATTCAGAAGTTTTTGCTTTATGTTTCAGAAGTATGAAGTATATGTTTGTATCATTACCAGTCTCCATAACTTTTTTTTCCCAGTGATAATCTAGCTACGGAAGCCTGTTGAGATAGCTATCTTAAAATTAGCTAACTGAAAGCTCCAGTCATCTCCTGATCCTACTTACAGTTGCAAGGTTAGAGGAAAACATGGCGTCCATGGTCGATGTTGGTGTGAAACAGCTGAGGAGTGGCTGTTCTTTATTAGCCAAGCTCTCATTAATAGGGTCTTGATATAATTCAAGGCAGATTATAGCTAATGACTGCAATTGGCTAGATGGTGTTGGCAGTGCGAGCGTTGGTCTCCACTTAGCGCTGATGGGAATGCGCTACTACTCCAAATCCTTTTGTTGCTCCTGCCAGAACCCTAATAAAACTACAGCTAAGCGGCGGAATCGTGTAAATGTGTGTATGAGTGGAGTGTGTGACCGTGCTCGACTGCTTTATTGCTTCCTGAGCCGGGCTCTGCAAGTCATTTGACTTAGAAAAAGTAAACAACAACAAATCAACTTTTGGCATGTTACATAAACTCCGCTGCGACCGATTGTAACCCAGGGACAAAGATCATGAGAAAAAGAGACGGAGCTGGTCTGAACGGTGTCGTTTCAGCACCACTCCCATTAAGCTGAAGAATATCTACAAATGGAAGAATCTGTGAAAGAGCGCATTAAGAAATCGGTTTCAGAGAGCCGCTCACCTTTTTTTCCTCCAATCCCCCCAAGAGCACCATCTTTTGGAAAAATATGTTTTTGCTCTCCAAAAAGAGCTGAATATGGAAAATAACTGAGAATACAGCAAAAATATGTTGGTTAGTGGTAGTTTTTCATTCAGTATCACCAGGGGGTTTCTTTCATTTTTTATTTTTTTTTTACTTTCTTTGAAGAAAAAAAAATCCCAGATATGATAGTTTTTCACATTTGCAATTTATTGTTTTGACTGCCAGAAAATCCCCCCAAAAGCCTAAGAGTTGATTTCTAGAAATAAAATATTTCCATAGCTAAGTTAATGCAACATTGAGTTGTTCTCTCCTTTTCTGCCTAAAGGAAAACATTTGAGAAACTTCCTTTTATTTAAAAGAAATGTACTAATTTTCATTTTGTGTGAGATCTATTAATTTGTACTTTTAAAAACAACAAAATTTGACTGGGATTTCACAATTTAGATAGACATGAAAAAAAATCTACCAAATAAAATCAGACAAAAATGCAACAAAGTACACATTCAATTGATTAAACACTCAAAACTGTTTAGCATGTCATATTCCAGATTAAATTGACGGAAATTAGATTTTATTCCAGCATTTATCTGTTTGTCAAGTTTCACTGTGCCTCAGATTTTTCAGCGGAAAGACCGTGATTTGATTAGGAACTTTTTTCCATGCTGACCTTTGTTAAACTTCAAAAAACTGAACTTCATTCACATCTTGAGTTCATTCTAACAGCTCATTACAGTATGAGCAGATTTAGTGAACTTTAATGTTTTGCCTTCACAATATAGATTATTTTACTTCCTAAAAATGCCCTAACTGGGGCAGTATAAACAAGATAAACAGCAGTGGGATGAATATGCGCATCTGGGGAATGAGCTTTTCGTAAGAAGAATATGACAAATATCATCCATATATGTTTTGGTTTTAAGAAAGGACGAGTAAAGGTCTGCTCAATTTGCCGCCTCAATAGCAGAAAAGTAAAGTTTTCAGGTTAGCAATATAGCTGGTTCCAGTTTGTGTTGAGAACCATCTGTTCAGCCTCAGTCACAGTAAATCCATCACTGTCCTTTTATCGCTTTCTGTTTCGCGTTAGCTGGATTCAGATATAATGTGCGCCGATGCTCTGTGGAAATCCCAAAAACTTTCAGAGAGACCCTGATTTGGCTCGCAGTCACAGGTCGGATTAAAGTAAAACATTTGTTTTCTACTCGTCACTCAGAAGGGCTTTCTTTGGAGGCTTTTTGAGTATCACAGTCGATTTAATTTGACAACGTACAAAAATACCCTGCGGACATAATGTGCTCTAGCGATGAGATGATTTGGCAACGACGTGTGTGATGGAAGAAAGAGGTGAACGGTTTTAAAATGTCCAGATGTAAAGATTATAGAAGGTTGGGGTTTCTTGTAATAACTTAAATTATTTATTTGAGAAGAGAAAATGGCAAAAAGAAGATATGAAAATAGAACTGAACCTTGGGTCAAATTGTAGTGAATTAATTTTTTAGTTTTAACTTTTTGCCAACCAAAAACATACATTTTAATCCAGATACTGGAATTTCACATCATTATTCATACATGCAAACAATTATTAAAGCTGCTTTTATACACTGTATGTATTTATATACACCGCTCCCGGTCAGAAACAACCAATCAGAGCTAGGAGGAGGGTCTTAGTGCTGTCACCATGTTCGCCTACACACTGCTCAATGTGCTAATAGTGGAGAAACAGTTAACAGTTATATGAAAACTATTTATCTTCTGTTATTGGTGGCCATGATAACTAGCTTGCACATTCATATCAGGCTCCAATGTGGGGAAGAAGCCATAACGCACAAAAGAGCAAGAGGGAGGGTGTGAGCAGCACTTACACGAGATTGATTAACAGCGGTAAGACCCTCCTCCTGGCTCTGATTGGTTGTTTCTGACCAGGAGCAATGTATTTCTGCAGCTAGCAGTAGCAGAAAAACATAAAGCAGATTATTTGTCTCATGCTGTCCTGACTGACTGTGACAGATTTAAGCATATTGGTTCTAAAAATGACACAGTGCAGCTTTAAAGCAGAACAGTAACTTCCATTCTTTTTACTGTGGCTTCAGGTTTGTACTTTGTACATTTCCAGTAGGACTGATCTTCTTTCATTTATAACCGTGTCCATACGCCTCACATTCCGACACTGAGCCGGTCCAGAAAAAGAAGAAAATCACCCCGGAGCTCCGGGTTGGCTTTAATAGTTCCGTCGAGCTTTCTGCCCACTTCCTAAAGCCTTCTGGGCCAGGTTGTCCTTGTCACGCGGAATTTGGTCAGGAAGCGTAGATCAAACCTCCGACCGACTGAACTGAAGGGTCTCACTCAAGAGCTTTGGCAACCGATGCGGAGGAGCATTTGACTGCCGAGCAACACAGCACAGTTCTAGCATGGCTGATTTTCTTCTTCAGGCTGGGTCAAAAGGTCATTTATAACTTAACTGGGTTCAGGTTGGCCAGTTATATCTTTCTGAAAGGGAAAAAAAAAACATGTCCAGACTGTTTCTGAACCTTAAAAGTAGATCATCACTGTGTTCCTACCTACCATGCTTAAACTATAAGAAATTTGATTAAATGTGTTTACATTTTTGGAAAAAACATATAGTTATTTCCTTTTAGGATCAAAAAATCTTTCACTGCAGTGTTGTACAGAGTTTTCTATCTAACTTACTGTATTTAAGTATGATGATCGCTTATACTTACAAGCTGGTTATGTAACCTAAAAGATTAAAAGACACTAGTAAAAAAAAAAGTCTTAACCGCTTCTAGTGGTAAGTCTGACTGCAGTAAACGTCGTAAACCTAACGTATACTGGCACAATCACAACACCCACTGCATGTTTAAAGTCCAATAAAGCCTCAGTAAAATCAAACCTGATCGTTTATGATGTAAAAGTGATTTATGAATGTTTATTTGCCTGACCTAACTCCTTGTAAGGGTAGCTCCACAAGTGTCATATGTTTGTAATTTTGACTTTCTCAATAACAAATATCATGTTATTTTACATAAACTTGTCAAAGATATATAGACTGCTCTCATAAAATCAGTATTAAAACTGAAATATTATAAAATATAATATGGTGATGAAACGCTGTCCTAAAAATCAAATTTTTGTGTATTTGGGTTCCAAAGGTAAACTTTGGAAAATGTTTTGGTTGACTTCAATCAAGAAAATGAAACTTATTTTCGTTTCAACTTCTGTCAACATTAAACAAAGCATCTATTTCAATTTCTAAAACTTTATTTGATTATGTTCTAAAACTTATTTCAGTGAACAAAAAAAAGTGCAGCATACCCGTTGTCTGGCCTGAGGGATTATGTAACTAACCATGCTTTTATTTATTTATTAATTTTTTTTTATTATAAATTTTTGATTCCTCATTTGAGAATAAAAGATGTTTAAATGAAGGAAGCTATTTTATCGCAATCCTCTCCTTAAGAGAAAGACAATTGTACGATACAAATAAAATAAAAATTATGTATAAAATATATGATACAAATTTTTTGGGAAAATGTTAGCTTGTGTTGCTGTCAGCGATTCATGGTTAAACAGTAAATC
Organism: Brachyrhaphis roseni; assembly: GCA_903066815.1. Lineage (NCBI taxonomy): Eukaryota > Metazoa > Chordata > Actinopteri > Cyprinodontiformes > Poeciliidae > Brachyrhaphis > Brachyrhaphis roseni. Next base: position 58,349 of record CAEFZY010076868.1, read on the forward strand.
AGAATATTTGAATTTTTTTTTTTAACTATACAGAGTAGTTCTTATTTTATGTTTAACAAGTGCTAGACTTACAAAAATGGCACAGAAACTTATTTACAATAAGAAAACTTCAGTTTGAAGGAATTAATGAAGGAGTAAAAATGCAAAGTAAATACACAACGTACAATGTACAATCGAGTTTCCAGCAGTTATGCAACTTCTAAACCAAGCAGGTTATTTTTGTTCGCCTTATAGACGTGGAGCAGTTTAACGCCGGCTCCGCAGAACGAATCCACCAAAGACTCCAAGTTTCCAATCTCAATCCTTCTGATGCTTACTGAATGTTATTTGGTTTGTGGGTTATAAAAGTAACACCAGTGCCAGCACACAAAATGTGGAGCTCATGTAGATTTGATATCTGATTGGATGGGAAGCTGAAAGAAAAATATCATTGAAAGTTTTAAATGAAGTACTTTTTCCAAAAGTGCGGAACAAATCATTCTAAAAGGGACTCATAAGCCTACAGCTGAAGAAGCTTTATTATGACAGTTTTCGAAAAAGCCAAACCAAGACACCTAGAAACAGATGCTATTCCTGACATGTAGAGGCTGTTTAAGATATAAATTACCGAGATCAGTCACAGTGTGATTAAAGTACATGAGATTTTCACAGAAATCCAAACCAGGGGGCTGTAAAATAGAAACATCATGCACAAAAGCTATATATCTCTGCCTGTTCCTCTGTATGGTGGCACTTAAAAAAATGCATTCTGGGTAAAACCAGACTGGCTGACTTGTGCTTAGGTTACAGATTTAAAAAAAAAAAAAACTCCATCCAAAATAAAGCTCTGTGAGTGTGCTTAGAGTCTAAGAGAAGAGAAGCTGATCCTTTCTTTTTTTGGTAGCTGTTTTCAATGCCAGAATTAATTCCTACATTTAAAAGGATAGTAAGTTTGATGTTTGTGTGCAGTTGTGGTACTCCAGGCTGGTAGTGCTGCTTCTTCAGGGATGTATTGCCTCTTTAGAGCTTGCACTGCTAGACTTATCATAATGGAGGAACATACAAAACACCAGTGGTGGAGAAAGTACTCAAAAACTGTGCTTAAGTAAAAGTACAAATACACAGACAAAAATGTACTCTAGTAAAAGTAAAAGTACCACATGTCGCCAAATCTTATGATTTATGTAGCGGAATTCTATTACTGACGATTAGACAGACATCTTCAGAGAAAACCACTGCACAAGTCTGCGTCCGAGTGAAAAGGGGAGGCGATGGGTGACAACAGACACAAGTAATTAGTAAGTCACGTTATTGTTTGGATTTTACAGCGCCACGTCAAGTCCCTGAACTTCACATTTTAACGGAAAAAAAGCGTAGTGCGACTTGGATGTAACGAGTAACGTGATGGTTTTGTAGAAATGTAGTGAAGTAGAAAGTACAGATACTTACTGTACCATGTAGTGGAGTAAAAGTGGAAAGTATCCATTATTAAATCTAAAGCACAGATACATGAAAATTGTACTTAAGTACAGTAACGAAGTAAAAGTACAATTTTCCCACCACTGCAGAACACCATTTAAAAAATAAAATGTACATTCTCTTACTGTAGTTCTGTTTTTGCCTGAGGGTTATTGGTTTTCTTGACAAGAAACTTTCAAGGTTTTTAAGTGAATCAGTTTCAGATACCAAGTTTTAGAATGTTGCTGTTTTTTTTATAAATTTATTTTGTAGCTATAGTTCTTCTGATCAGAACACATAAACAGGAAATGAGTTTTAAAATATGAAAACCCATGTAGTTCAGATATGTAGCAATAAACACCTAACCTGAATGCTTTTGTTGTTGTTGTTCTTATTTGGGCAAAAGCAACACACATTGTCACACATGCAGTCTTCGACCTAAATCAGTCAGATCTGACTTCTAGGTGTGAACTCTTTGCCTCCTTCTTTTCCTGGGATCCATGTTGTCTAGGGGAAATGGTTTCTTTCTCACACACGCACGCGCACGCACATTTCAATGTTATTGTTGCTGAAGTATTTGAGTGTCTGCTGGAGATCCTGTCTCAGAGGGCACGAGGAAGTCTGACATCTTTTCCTCTCTCTTTCCAGTAGATTGTCTGTATTGTCTTTCTGTCAAGAGAGAAGAATCTTTCTCTCTCTGTGTTTCTTATTGAGATTGAAAGCTGAATAGTGAATTCAGAAGTCATGTGGGAACAAAGCTGCTTTCTACTTCTTTCCTGCTTCAGTCCTCACAAACCAGAGTTCCTGCAAGGCGGTTTTATTACTAAACCAGGGAGTGATGCTAAAAGCTGGTTTTTAGGTGATTCTGTAGAAAGGCTGTTGGGAACCTTTTGGTTTTCCACAGCCAGAAAGCAACTTAAATGACACATTATTACATCACTAACATTGTTAAGCCATCACTTCCTGTAAATTACTGTGGAGAATTGTAGTTAAGGAAGGCTGATTTTTCTCTTTGGACCTTGCAGAAACGTTGGCGTACTCTACTGAAGGTACCGTGAGTTTCACCCATCCAGCAAACTTTTCAAATGACGCAAAACAGGGGTTAAAGAAAAGTTAATTATACTTTTCCATCTTTTGGAGCAAATCAATCAATCAAAGTGTTATTTTGTCAGACGTTGATGCAACGCAAGGCCTTTGTAAACAGGAAGTACAGGTTACAAACTAGACCACACATCCTAGAGAAATGGAGAGAGTCCTTGGCGCCAAGTTGGAGGTTTGGACTTAAAACCTCGCACGGGACACGTAAAGCATGGCGGCCCTGCAGGCCTGTAGTACACTGGAGGAAACCTTGAGTGCAAATGCAACATCTCTTTTTATTACATGTGTACTTAAAACACAATTCCTAATTCTTTATGGGGCTTTTTTTACTTCTAAGTTCTAGTGAGTTTCTCAATGACACAGTGCTATCTAATATATTCATTTAATTTTGTTTTTAATTTCACATGTGCACGCACAAATATATCAGAGGCTCTAAGGATGTCCAATGTGCAGCTTAAGGCCACTCTGGCACACTGAATTGGGAAGGGAACTAAACTGCCAAAGTTTGAGTCTGACAGAAAACCACTGTGCAACTGGGCTAACACCACCCCCCAAAACAGAATGGTGATGGTTTTATATGATTTTGGTTTGCATGTATTGCATTTCTTGAAAGATCTGCTCCTAAGAGACAATGAAAACTAAGCTACACCTCTGATAAAATGTTTTTATGGAAGACATATCAATTGATGCTGTATTGCAGTTCTGTGTTTGTAATAAATACTTATAGCCTGCAGGGTTACATCTGTGGGATTGCTTGATATAAACTCTGCTTTTAAAGGTATGTAATCATGAGGACCAAAAGTATTTTTGTGGTACAAAGAATGAAACTAAGTAGTTTTAGCTGCTGCTTTGCCTAAAAGCATTTTCCATCTATTTGATTTAGATTAAATCTCAGTCTCATGGTAAAGGTCATCAGTTCATATTTATTCAAAGCTGGTTTTGTGGTTTCACTTTCTGATGTTTCATCAGATTACACTGCTACAATTCTAAAGAAGTAGAACATTTTTGTTGTTGTTGCCACTTTCAGATTATTAGATGACTACTTCTCCTTTTTAGACTTCCTCATATTTCATCTCCATCTCTAACACTTGAGGTTCCCACCACCCCCAGTACTCCAATGTTCTCATCCAAAAATGAAATTCTTTGTCCCGCTGTGGATGATTCAGGTCAGTGTGTATGCTATGGAAATCCCTATGCGCACAGAGGACATCAATATGTAGTCAGTGGTTAAAGAGAGAGCTAAAATTGCTCGGTACCATAATTTATTCAGACCCTGAATTTGTCCATGCTTGAGAGGTTCAAAGTTGCCTGGGAAAGAAAAAAAAAAGGCTTTTGGAGATTTCATGAAGCCATGGCCACTTGGCATTCATATTTAAATCAGGCTGATGTGAAAGCAAAAGCCCAAAATACACAAAGGCTTCGGGGCCACAAGAAAAAAAAATATCCACAGATAGTCTTTATGTGTGTTTGGTCAGTGGTGCCTTAATGCTTAGCATCAGCAAACTTTTAAGTTAGTTTGGATATGACTGCATTAATTACCTAACCCATGGTTTCTCTCAGTTTGTAAAAGTACTGAAAAATATGAAATAGAAGATGTAATTTTTTTTTCTTTTCCATCATGTTGTCTGAAAATTGCATCTATCCTGGAAATATTAAAATAACAAGGTTTGTGATGTTATTAGGGTGTTTTCACTTGGTTCGATTGGCAAACAAAATTTTCAGCCGGTGTGGTTTGCTTCCACACTGCACTGTTAAACGATCCAAACTATTGAAAAACCCATTTGCCTCCTTGCCTGTGATGGCGCTGCAACAAGAATTACTGAAGGGAACAATATGAAAACCTCTGAAGAAGACATGAGCACAACTTCCGTCTTCACAAGACAACAACAAAAATGGAGTGGCGTCAGATTTTAGCGGTTGTAGGATTTTTCTCTTGTCTTTGACAAAAGACTACTAGCCATAGACTCGAGTGCTTGTTTTGGTTGTACTTACCCAGAATGCCCTGCGCTACAGTTCGCTTCCTGCTTTTGGAGCGATTTCCTGTCCACTTACACTTCCATAAATGTATTCGAACCGCACCAGAATTTATGCTAACTGAACTGAGAGCTAGATTTTTAGGCGGACCAGAGTTAGCTTTTATGGTCTCCATCGCACCTCCACAAACAAGCCAGACTTTCTAGGCAAGCAAACTAAAATTAAATTAAAACAGACTTAACAGGGCTGGTGTGAATGCATCCCAAGTCACCATAAGATTGCTGGGGTTTCTATTGTGCTATTTCATGGTGATTTTAGCTGTGAAATAATTAGAAAGTCAGTTATTGGATATTTATATTCAGCCTGTTGCTTTATGACTGCTGTTTGTTATATATATATATGGCAGTGCGTTTATCCCATGGTGATTCCTATGAGGTAATTTCTCCTCTGAAGATGGCCAGTGTGAAAGTTAAATAAAGGACAAAGCAATGCGAGGTAATAGTCCCCGGAGAATCCGACCTCTCTTTGCTAAATTTTAGTTTGTGTACACGTCCATGACCCTGTGGCCCCACCATAATCCCTCACTACAGGGGCTGGATTAGGGCCTCATTTTATTAGCCATCCACCCCAACTGTCTCATTCCGTCTTCAGTCTGGATCGATCGCCAGCCCGCTCTGAAGTGGCGGTGCTGGATATTAAACGTGGGACCAGCCAAACCCTTTGGACTGCACAGATAATCCCATCACAAATTAAAAAGAGGAAAATTGGTTTGATAAAATGGGAGAGAAGTCTTCATGTGGTGACCTCCTTTACAGTCAACACATGAAAAAAAAAGCAATACATACCTTTATTTATCATGGGTAAAAAGCTGCTATAGAACTGTGGCACAGTTTTATTAAGAGGAGGATTTCATAAATGGAAATTCTGTCAACGTTTATGTAGCACATAACTAGGTCTATGTGTAAGGTTCTCCAGAGATTTGTGGAAAATATTCTTATAGCTATAAATAACAAAAACAAATAACTAAATATTAGAGACGTTGTGTTTTTGAACAGAAAAGCCTGGAACTCTTTAGATTTTAAGGTAATACATGTCTATGTCATGGAACAACATGAGAAATGCCATCAATAAATGTAATCTAATTAACAAAAGATCACAAACATCATCATATTTAAAGAATTATTTGCACACAATCAGCCTCTAGAGGCAGAAATATTAAGTAAAGTAAGATGGACTTTGTTAATTTAAATAATTATAAAAAGCTTTTAGTAACACCTGAGCTCTGATGTGTTCTGGGAAATACATTGTTTTTCATCTATAGCAAGTCAACAGCCTTTTGTAAGAACACAAACGAGGCATGGCATTATGACCATGTCCGCGTTTGGCTGTCAAAACATCAAACTGACCCACTGAGGAATGGACTCCATCAGACTTCTGAAAGTTACAAAGTTCAATGGTATCTGCCACCAAGATGTTGGTGCCATATTCTTTAATAATGTAAGTTGTGAGGCGTGGCCTTCTTGGATTGGACTCATTTATCTGGCAGATCCCAATTTCTGCTTGATTGGGATAAGCAGAAATTAGATGCCATATTGACTCCTCAGTCGTCTTATTGAGCTCCTCAAACCACTCCTGACCAATTTTTGGCTTTATCACAGTGTAGATATTCCTCATGAAAGAGCCCACAGTGGTTAGGGCGGGGGCTGGCTCTTTAGCGCTGCCCTAGTGGCTCTCGGGAGCTTTTTCAAAAATGTTTGAAAATTGAAAAAGATGGGGGTGGGAAATATATATTTTTGTTTTAATATGGTTTCTGTAGGAGGACAAACATGACACAATCATTCTTAACGTCTTAACGTTAGCTGCCGAGTCAAGATTAGTCTTACATGCCTGATGTGAAGAAGCTGTCCAACGATGTCCATAAACAGAAGTCACATTAAACACGTAAGAACACAATCCTGTCTTAGACACATATATTTAGTAACAAAGTGTTTGTTTTTATAAATTGTAGTGATTTTTGTCGGTATATTTAGAATGACACTTAGCGTTATTATTGTGTTTTGTTGCTCAAGTCCGAGGATGGTTGCGTGTCAAAAGAGAAGAGGATGCTGCTGTCTTACCATTGCACATTTTGATAATAGGCTAATATAAACACTTAAAGCCTGTTTTGCCTTCATTATAAGCCTTTTACATGGCTTTTAATTTTTTGCGGCTTCAGACAGTTTTGTTTTTTGTTTTTTTTTGGTCCAATATGGCTCTTTCAACTTGTTGAGTTGCTGACCCCTGGGTTCGGGAATACTGTCTCCTTGTCGGGATGTATATGGTCTTTAGCAATACTTTAAAGGCGCTATGTGTAAAAGTAACATCCACTCAGATGGCACGATACAGAGCATCATACTGGCTTCAGCATCTTGTTGAAGCCAGTCTTCCCACAGTGCATCTTGATGCCATGTGTTCCTCAGATAACCACCCTGTGACGTAAAAAAAAAAAAAAAAAAGAAGTGATGTCGCTGATCAGGCCACTTTTTTGTCATCACTCTGTGGTTCAGCTGTGCTTTTATCTGATAGGCCTGTGCTGATCTCAGTCTCTCAGCTGGTCTGCAGCTGTGCGGCTTCACTCTGCACTTTTACACCTAGCTATCAGAATCAAGTTCTTTGGCGAAATGACGTAAGCTAGTTCCTTTGTTGGAGCTTTCCCACATTCATCAATGACAATGTCGCAGTTTCCCCATTGTTCCTTGCTTGGCCTGTTGTTAATAATACTAACCACTCCTGACTAAGAACACCCCATAAAAATTGCAATATTGGAGATGTGATGGCATCACAATATGGAACCTGCTCAAATCTGTGTTCTAGCTCATTTTTCCCTGCTTTTAACACATCAACATTGTTTCAGCACCTTGTATTCACTAAGCATGCCTGCTGAGAGTCCTGCTCTTAACACGAACCAGCCATTACTGAAAAGGGAAAAGGTTTGTTTCCTGTTATTAGATCTACAACCTAAACTGTAAAGTAAGCTCACAGTGACTTGCCTGCTGGCTGACTTCTTTTGAGGTTTCTTCATCTGATTTCTGAAGGTATTTAGAGACCCCTGTGGTCACCATATAAAATAAATGAAACACATTTGCAACCAAGAAAAACACTCGTTAAAACCCGCCGCTTGGATTCGCGTGGCACAGTTTTACGCAGAGAAATACTTTGATAATGACAGAGATTAGACATTTGTGGGAAGTCCTCTGCCAGCTACCTTGCCTCGACATGCGAGCTAATAAAGTATTGATTTCTTAAAGACACAAAAAAAAGAGCGAGAGAAAGAGAAAATCTCTTTGGAAACGACATTCATCTGGTTGCTAAGAAACATGGCATGTTTCCAGATGCCATAAAAATGTGCCTACAGCATAACTATGATGAATTTCAAACTTTATAAAAGGTAATTTAAGTACAACAATAATAGTTTCTAGGCAAACAAAAGGTTTATTTTGAAATAGTTAAATAAAACCACAGAAAAACAAGGAATGACACTAGACTAAAATATGGAAAATGCTTTATTGTTTAAATTAGAAACCCTAACAATAAAGAGTTTGAGCTTCTGACTCCAAGTTCAATGATATGAAACAAAGAACTGATAAAGGCTGTCCAGTAAATTACAGTGAAATAAAAAATAAAACAGATGTTTACCAAAAGTACATCATCAAGGATAGCTTGACAGATGTGCTGCAAAGATGACTGAGTTGTTAAATGAAAAATTACTAATTGAAGGTGGGACGTAAATAGTATCAACAAACACTCTTTAGAATAACATCGGCTTCAGAAACCATTCCAACGCATGAAATGACTGCTACACGCTACTAGATAGAACATTGTAAACAACATCTACATTAAATAAGGAGCAAGCAAAATTTCACACTATTTACAAACCACATACTTCCATTTTCTTGTTATATACGTATTTTAATAGCACAGCTTGTGGATATTGTTATGGTCCTCCATGAGTTTTTATATAGCATATTTAATGTGAAACCTGAAACATTTCCATTTCCATTGTTCAGGCACATTGAAGAAAATGTCAGTAATCTGTAGGAAGTGATGCAGCAGTAAACAGTTTCCTGTCTGCAGTTTTCTTTACATTATTAATGTTTGCAGCATGAGACCTTCTTTTAGTCTGTTGATTCGCCTCCTGTTTGCTGAGAAATTATGACCTTGAAGTTGAAGCTCAGTGGTTTTTGAACGTCTTAATTGGATTGTGGCTTGTTGGAGAACATTAGGGAGCAAACAGCATCAAGGAGACCAAGTAAAGGACGACAAGACTGCAAATCAAGCAAGCCATGGATAATAAGCAGCGAAGACAACAATTATGATTGTACAGATGGCGGGCGCAGAGATCTACAGCTAAGGAGGGAAAACCCTTTGACGGGATAACCATAACCAATCTGGGCTTCAAAAGCAGTGACAAACGAGACAACCACTGCTGAAAGAAAGCCAGAATAAACAGTTTAAAAATTGTCACAACTCATCTAGGAGACACAGCAAAAATATGAAAGGGTAATCATGATGCTGGGACGCTTTTCTTAAGCAGGGACAGAGATATTGGTCACTGCTGAAGGAAGAGGTGGATGGAGCTAAATATAGGATGATCCTGGAAGAAAAATTGCACTTCAATTGCAAATGTGCGAAACATTTTGTCAATATTACGGTAATGTCAAAATTGCAATTGCTGTGTTTCAATTAAATAAGATACACAATCACAATCTCATGTTAATGTTGACGCCATCATCCTCCTGCCACTTCCTGTCACCTTCGTCATCTTCTCTGCCCATAGTAATTTCCAGCTGTTGATTAAAATAAGTGTTTCCTTTGCAGTTTTGTGAAACATACAAATTTTGATACAGGCGGGAAAAGACCCCTCATTCTAGCACAAATAAAGCTTTATCAAAATAAAACTTAATTTTGTTGTAAATCAGCAGTTTTTATCATTGTAACTCCAATTTGTGCAATTTTATGGTAAATGAAAACACAACAGGACAGTCAAAGTCCAGACCAAAATCCGATTGAGATTCTGAGACAAGACTAGAAAATGTGTGGTTCCCATCTAGTCTGACTGAGTTTGAGCTTTTCACAAAGAATGGGCAAACATTTTTTTTTCTCTACATGTGCAAAGCTGGTGAAGGTTTACCCTAAAAGACTTTGCAGCTGGAATATCAGTGCAAGGTGATTTGATGGTATTTACTTTTGAGCATAAAAGATTAGTTATAGATATAATGAAATGAATAAATACAATGATGCTGCATTTAAAAGCGAGAATGTACGTACATAATATTAGCTACTCTTTCTGATTTTAGTCGTGTCATATTTTGATTTCTTCTCCCTCTGCCTTCCCCGCTCCAGGCATGTCGCTGAACGTCCGTCGAGGCAGCGATCCCTCGTTGGCTGACCTGCCTCCAGGTGAGGCTCTGGTTGGACAAGACGAACCGTCAAGAAAGAACCCGACTCGCTGGTCCACAACTGCTGGTTTCCAGAAGTACAACAACAAGCCAAACCCTCGGGGCGCCTCAAGCACCCTGGAACAACAGGTAACAATGTTGTGTTTGGCATTTTCTGCTAAACTGAGACGAACACGAACACCGTCAAACATAGCTGCGTATTAAGAGGTAGACTTTGTATCTGTGCTTTATGACAGACCTGTTAGTTCACGTTGATTCAGTTTTATATTTTTCCACTACCTTATTAACCGCAGTTCACCAGATGTTCTGAAGTTGTTTCAATTAGACACGTGTGATGCTAGTTAAGTTCACAGAACTCTCCTGTCTCCCCACAGTCTCCTTTATTTCCACCCTTTTCTCTTCTGCCTCCCTAAATCAAAAGAATAACTGTTAGAAACCGAAACACTGCCAGCAGTAGCACAGACAGTCCTTATCTGAGATGAGCTTCTTCTGATGGCAGCTCTTTTATCCATAAAAAGCAAGGAGTTGTTAAACACATTACCTTTTATTTTTTTTTACTTAGCGTTCACCTTTTTGCTGCTTTTTAGACTGATAATAAAACTAAGGCGGGGGGGGAAAAAAGCCCAGATATCGCCTGTGTGTGGCATCCAAAGGGGGTATGAAGCTAATTAACATCTTAAAATGGTTTTCTCTCCAAGGTCCTGGCAGACCTTTTACTTCTGATGGAGAACGAGATATTTTAGCAATCAAAAAGGAAATAAATGAGAACTTGGGAATTGAGAAAAGCTACTTCATAAGTGATCAGCGTGTCTTGAAGCAGGGCCTAATCCTATTCAAAGACATTTTCATTGTCAAAGATATCACTGTCACTATCAGAAAGTGGTATAATATCTGGGATGAGATGGGCATTAGGTCTTTCATTCAAACCTTCAGAGCAGTTACAGCAAGGAGCTTGTAAATCAAAAGCAAGAGGCTCCATACATGCTATTTGTCTAATGTGCCTTTAAAGGTAACACTCCTGTGAAGAGTTCTTACATGAATGCTGCTCTAGACAAGCCCCTCATTCTGGACCAAACATGTAATGAGACTGGGGTAACAATAACGAGATGGGAAGATATCGTCTTGTTTTAATCGAAGGCAAAACAGCAAAAAGTTTAATAAACTTCTGACTACACAGTTCCGGTTTAACCAGTCTAAATATTGTGGATTTGGAAATAGGATTGCATAAATGTTGTTCAAATGACTTGTAAACCAACATTGATTCCCTTCTTCTGGGTGGCCAAAATAGTTGCCATCAAAAGGTTGAGTTTCTTAGTGTTATTAGTGTCATGGTCAGTAACCATATTAACCGTTTATTAGCTCCAGCTGTCCATTGGGAAAGCAATAGATAGGTCGTAGCCGCATTTAGCTTTCTGGGGCTTTTTTAATGCAACTTCCTGGCATGAAGCAAAGGAAAAAATACCCATAAAAGATCAGTTAAACCTTAAACTTTCCCTGGAAGATGTTTAAACAATCCAAACGCTGTGGTTAGCTTTGGCTATAGCATGTGTGCCTGCTCCATCTGGACACAGTTGTAAACACATTAAAATGACACAAAACACTTAAAATGTTCATCCTAAGATATTATTACTGCCCAGGTGGGGGAACAGTGAGCAACCGGCTTGCAGTGTATTGTCGAGAGTCCAGAATCTCCTTTCAGCTCTGTTTCTATAGACAAACAGTTATGCGTGAGTAGCATAACTCAACTTTGGAAAGTTGGTGCTTGTTATCTCTGGTTTGAGCAGCATTGTCTCCAGTCGGTATTCTGTGAACAGTTTCCTGTACTGAACATAATTTTACTACTTTCCATTTCTCCCATAAATCGGACAGAGTGTGCAGACAGAAAAAACATCCATGTATCCGGACCGGAAAATGCTTCTTACTCTTTTTTTTCCCCCATCCCTCTCTTCTTCTCCTCCTCAACACATAAAGATCCAGGTGGCAGCATTTAAAATTTTAAAGTGAAAAACTTTGGGGTGGCTGAAGGCTCTGTAGTACGGCAGGTACGTTACATACAGAGAGTCCTCAAAGCAGCTCCAGACAGAGAAAAGCACGTTAGACACGGAGATAAAATCAAGACCAAGGAAAATCTAGAGCCAGAGACAAAATCAAGACTTTGAAAATGTGATTTGAGGTATGCATTATGAGTGCAACAACTGTGTAACAGTTTGCTTGTAGTTTTGCTGTGCAATGTGAGCAACAGTGTATTTATATAGTAAACATACAATACAATAGGTTGAATGAACAAAAACTTTAGTTGACTGGAAAACCTTGTTGGCTTAACATGTTAATGACGTACAGTGGACTCCCTGCCTATTTTTTGGATTTGCTTATTTGTCTAAATATGTGAATTGGCAAAATATTAATAAATGATAAAGTCCATTTATTTTCAGATTTGTTTCATATAACATATTTGAAATATTGGAAAGAATATGCAGTTTGACATTTTACTGGCTGGGTTTCGCAGAGCAGCCAATCCAGAACTGAAAATTGTTTTCTTTGGTGCTGATTGGCTGCACCCCCAAGACTGTAAATGTTTGCTTCTGCTGTAGACCCAATTTTCCACTGTACATATTATTGCATATCACATATCATGGTATATTTGGTGTTTGAACTATTAAAGTATGCAGTTGTTTGCATTTTTAGAAATATTTGGGGATTCTACCTATTCGTGGATTGACTTTACTATAAAGGTAAATTTAAATATAGTCTTTTTTTTTTTTTATCATACATCAAATGTTACGTGTTTAGCCTCCAGTATCATTGCTGTGCTAAAAGGATTTTTTTTTGTCAGTCAACATATGGTAAATAGTTTGTATAATAAAGGTTTTGATAATAACCTCCATTAGTGATTCTCAGTGCCAAAGCACATTTGGATTCATGCCTCACACACAAAAATAACCCAGTTTTTGAAATGTTTGGAATAATTTCTTTTTCACAAAATTCCAAATGTTCATATCCCACATCCAGTTGAGTTAAGTTTATCGAATCAAACGGAAGTTCTCAGTCAACAGCTGGATGTGTAAAGTCATCACACCCCAGTGACCTCACTACACTTTACAATGCTTCTTCGCAGTGAACACACCAGAATAAGCATGTATTGTGCGTCTGCTGCTCTTTTTCCCTTTTACGTTGTAAAAGTTTGTGGACAGGAGTCAGTTGTTCCTCTGCGACTAAAGACCGTGATGGTTATTAAGGCTGTCTCCGTATCAGGCTCCACATGTTCAGTTGAGTTTTATGGTCCTGTCTGCATCGCTTCCTCAGGCTCCTTCACGGCACATTGAGCTGTGCCGAAAACACGTGTTTTTATCAAAGCACGGAAGGGTCAGGAGTCTGACTTCTTTATTTACAATTGTTAGCTGTTATTTAGTGATGTGCTAAGCATAATTTGCCCTCTTAACGCCTCCTCATCTTTCACGTTTCCTCCCTTCTCATGTTTTACGATGACATTCGTGCGTAGTTTGTTCGATTTTGTTATATACACGCCTTTGTTTTTGCTATATGTTCCTTACATGGTGAAAGTAGCTAAACCTCTTGATCCACAATTTCAGTTTTTTAATAATCAAATCTTAAATGAATGTCTTTCATACTAACTCACTCCACTTTGGGTTTTGATATTTAATTGCTTTTTTTTTTTTTTTTCCTGCCCGCTTATAGTTTTATCTACAACCTTCAGTTGTTGAGATTTCAAATTCAACGCTTGCATGTCTGGAATATAAAAAAGGTTATTGGGATGTAATCCTTTTCAGGTCTGCCGATGTTTGATGTTACCTTGGCAGGAGATATTTGGATGGTTCTTTTTGTCGTGTAATGGAGGGGCTTGGATTTGGCACTCCTATTAAAAAGTCCCTAAAGCCGTGAGTAAAGGTCAAGGGAACAGAGGACAGATCTGAATGGGACTTGAATGAACAAACTGGACTACTTGAGGCACAGTATAAAAAAACAACAAGAAAGCACTAAGAATCTTCCAAAACCTGGGGCCTCTTGCATAAAAGAGTGCTCAGTTTTCACACTAAAACTTGGCGTACGGAAAAATTTAGAAAAGTACATATATGTAAATTAGTATAAATACCCGGAGGTCTGCCACCACGTGAAGCAATAACCATGGCAATGTCCTTGTTTGTAGCAGTATAAATATTTATAATAATAATAACTATATTTTATTTAAAAGGTGCTTTCAGGACACATAAGGTCACCTCACAAAAATAAAAACAAGACATTTTAAAGAAAAAAAAAATCAAAATAAATAAAGAGATCGTGCAAATGCCTGTTTGAACAGTAGCACTTTCAGCAGGGCAGACAGCGTGTCAGAGAGTCTTTGAGTGGGTATGTGGACATTTATTCCAAATAGTAGAATAATGTGCATAAGTTGTACATTTACAGAACAGAGATGCTTTCTGTCCATAAAGGCGCATTCACAAAGCGGACGGCTGGACTGAAGGATGACTGCAGCTGGACCGGTACCGGTACCACACGGCTCTTTAAGTTCTGCTCAGAGCTCCAATCTGCAAAAGTTGGAGAAAGTGAAATGTCTGGTGTATTTTTATTTATTTATTTATATATATTTTTTGGGCTACAAATGTCAAAGTTAGATCAAGAAATTTAAACCAACCCCATTATTAGATTGTTGGGGCCTAACTTTTATTGTTATACCAGCAAATCCTTTTTCATCGAAAGTTCCCTCTGTATCACAGTGACGGAGTGAAGCACATTAATAACTCTACGTTTTCTTGTTGTTTGGCAGGGCAGGGGAGCCCAGGCCTATCGAAGTCTTCCTCGTGACGCGAGTGGCTGGACTGCTCAGTTTCACAGAGACATGCTTCGTTCTTCCCTTAGTGCCAACCATCCTATGGTTGATCAGTGGCTTGACCAGCAGGAACAGGTATGACGCTAATACCAGCAGCAAAAGCTTTCATTCCAGTATTCAAATATAAACAAAGCAAATAAGTCAAAGTAATATTTTAAAAATGAAATCTAGACTAAATGCTTCTCCTCCATGTTCAAACTCATTATTTGAGTCTGTTTACGCAGTGGCAAATTACTATAAATTGTTATTAACGTAGTGATATTTCAAGGCTGAAGGATACAACAGAAAGACCTCGAACAAATACCATCTGATATAAAGTTGATTAATTTTTCAAAGAAAAAAAGAAAAACCTGAATTACAAAGCATAGATCTGAACCGGGCTGTTGTCGGTCGGGTAAGGTAGGAGGCGCTGCCGGGTAATTAACGCTGAAACAGCTGAATGACCTTCAAGGGTTTCCATTTGCTGCCAAAATCAAGTTTTAAATTCAAGTCACTAGTCCTTGGCTATGAAGTGACTTTTGGGTCTGGAATCAGCTAATTAAACTCAGTCATGCACCATTTTGACCTCTGCAGTCCTGTGAAGAACTTCAAAACTTTTATTTAGCTCCTTTTATGTTTCTCAGAAGAACAATAACTCTGACAGCGGGAAATGCTTTGACGCTACGTTTTTTACGTCTGATCCACTGACGGGAAAGGAAAATCTGCATTCTTATCTGTGAAACACAAAAGCTACTCTGACTACTGATAAATCATCCAGTGGACATTTCACAAAATCATGAACGTATGAATTAGTTTTCAATGTCAAAAATATATAAAGTGTTGCATATTGCAACTGTTTTGATAAAGAAAAGCAATAATTTTGTCCTGCTTTATAACTATTTTCTTGTCTGGTCATCAATTCTTTAAATGGACAAAAAGGCAAATCCGCATAATCCGTGATTGTGATGAAATTGCTGGCCTGCCTCATATCTGAAGGTTTCCTGTAGGAATGTAAACATGCCAGCAGTTCTCTGACCTTTGCCTTCAGGTCTTTTCATAATTGGGGTCTCCTGTCCAATTTGCTGCCTGAACTACATGCTGTGGCTTTAGCTTTGCAATAGGAGGGATATCACATCGTTCCCTCATTGTAGACACACAACACAGACACGCGGCAACCAGACCCGCCGTAACATTTGCAGATAAAGAAGTTGCATATGCCTTTTGAATGCAGCATATGGCTTTGGTGTTATATTTGGTTATATTTGTTTGTTTTTTTGTGTTTTTAAGTTTATAAATTCAGTTGTTTTTGTATTTCAAACTGTGAGAAATATTAATAACCCTCTCTATTCTCATACTTTAGGCATTATCTGGCAAAAAAAAGTAAAACTATACATAAAAAAATGAAAACAAATGTAATCTGAAGGGGCTGTATTATGTTAAATGTGACTTTTTGAGCTCTACATCATGTTATAACTTTATTCCCTCATCAAAACGTACCTGGAATGTTGTCTTAGGTCTTTCATGCTTGTTTGAAGAATCCTTGAATCGCCTGGGGCAAACGCTCGGTAGACTCCCCCACTCAGCTCCTTCAGACTAGCCAGTAGCAATTAGCAAACATCTGGTGGAACTGCACATCTACTGAGATCATTATACGAGCTGCTTCTCAGTGTAACGCTGGCAAAAACGTTGTTAAAGGGTTAATAGAGGAGCCATGTTGTGATGACTTCTTGAAGGTGAAGTGTCAGAAAGGGTCAGAGTTTCTTAAAGAGACAGAAGCCCAATTTCAAAATCAAATTTCTTTTGAGTCATTTTTGATATATACAAGATTTTCTAAACTGGCCTTGCTATAAAATGGCACTCTAGCTGGGAATCACGTAATACTACCCCTTTAACTGTATATTTTTTATATTTGTGTGCCGATGTCTAAATTTCATCGGGCTCATGAAACGAGAAGCAAAATTGAGATATTTTGACAGTGAGTGACTGTTACAGTTGAGATCTAGTCAGCTCACTGACCAACTTGAAACAGCCAGTGACTGACAGACTTCCCATTTCTGTGTGCATGTGGCGATACATTTCATGGAGTAACAGTGTAAAGTATTAGTGATCGCAGGCTGGTCTCCTCCCTTCACATGTCCTCGCTCTGTTGACGCCTTATGATTGAGTCAGTCCATGACTGGTCCCTCTACTCCTCAATCTGTCAACGGAGAGAAAATATGCTTCCTTTTAAAGTTATTAAAAGTGACAGAGCCTCTCAGCAGGGAGCGCTGAAATGACCTTGGGAAGTGTTAAAGTGCTGAGCTTGATGAGAAGAAGATTTCCCCCCAGTTCGTGTGTCGGGCTCTTATTCTTCATTATTGGCTACCTGCTCTGACTTCTTTATTGAAAGATTAAGAAAAGTCAAGGAAAGGATATGAGAAGATGAGTGATTGTAGAATCATGTTGAAGAACTAAAGACAGTCAAAGTGAAAAATGTTTGATTGATACATGAAATACAAACCAGAAAAGATTATTTTTTCCTGTGGCATTTCAGGTTTGTTACCTTTGTGTTTAAGAGACTAAGCTATGGTGACGATGGAAAATTAATTAAAGCTAAAGATTGTGTGTACAGACTTTTTTTTGTTGTTGTTTTTTTGCAAAATAAATGTATCCCACTAATTGAATATGCTGTTTGAAGGCAAGGAAACCGCAAAATAACATTTATACATTTTAGAGTAGAATTTTCTAAACTCAAAACTCTAAGTTTAGATTTTCTTCCCCCCAGTCCATGAACACACTAAATGCGACACCATGTCAAAGGACTCAAAATAAGTAATTTCCAGTTCCAGTGAGGTGCTTAAAGTGAAGTCACAGGAAGCACAAACGGTGTACAAAGCTACTTAGAAGGAAACTATTTTCTACAGAGGTATGTAATGTGTTTACTCATGTTGTCACTTTTAACAGGGAACAAACATATTACAGAAAAGTTGCTCTATTTTTCTCTCTCTGGGGTTTCAATTTTTGACTCTTAAGGAGCCTGCTGGATTCAAAAATGTCTGCAGTCTTTTCGAAATATCACAGCTTCAGTAAGAGTGTACATTTATTAGTAGATACGCACCAAGATCTCTGTTATGATTTTTAACTACACTGATTATGGAAAATGCTACTGTCAGACTTTAACATCAGTTTTAAAATGTCCACTAAGGACTTACTTTTCTTTGCTTTACAAACTCCTCTCTGTCACATACAATCTCTCAACAGTATGGCTGTGAAAATTAAGGTGAATGCTGTTAATGATAATAGTTAAGAGGAAAATTCAGTTCAAACTTTGACAAACATCAGAAAGTGTCTACAAAGCTGATTGGTATATCTCTAGATGAGCTTTTTTCATATTTGGTCTATAAGCTGGATAAGATTAACACCTCTCCTACGTTACCATGGTAAACGATAAGCAGCTGCCAGTAGTTACTCACTTAATTATAAGTTTCCTAGCAAAAAAGTATTTTATGATACTTTACAGAAAAAGTGATGAAACACGTTCAGGGAACAAAGACTGAGCGTCATTCAGTGGTAAGAAAATGGCAGGTTGCAAAGAAAACTAACTGTGCAAACAAGGACTAATCTTACTACTCCTACTACTTATTTAAAAAAAAATCTGAAAATAGTTATCAGGCCCTGAATAATAATAAAAATAGATTGTATAAACTACAATGGTATGAATTTCCTTACAAACTTTAAAAAACATGCGTCTTTTTCCCATAAGTTTGAAAACAAACTAATCCAAGATTAAGGTTTTGGCTTAAAACACCTCAACAAATATGTGCTTATAAATATTGAAGATTATTACTTCAGAGTAAAGGTTAAACCAGCTGAGTTATGTAAATATTTAATGAATAACAGCAGGAATGCCACAGCTTGAGTGCAGGCCTCCACACGGTGGCTAATTCTTCTTTTTTGCTGGCTTGTTTGTAATCCGACAGCTGCGTGACTCAGATGAGTCACTAAACACAAATCTGCTCATTAGAGGTGAAAGTGGATATTTGTAAGTGGCGTCTATTTCCACTCGCTGCAGCTAAGTCGTGATGGCTGCCTTCTCTCCGCGCGCGTGACGAGTTTGATATTTTGCCTCCATTGTCTGTCTTGACGGGCGCACGGCACAGCGGCATGAGATTGTGAGATAAATATACACTCCATGGGTTAATTAAAAAGAACTGCGATCTGTGCTACAGAACTGGCAGAGATAATGAGTCTACACGCGCGCAAATGCTGATACGCATTCATATATATCAAGGTTTTAGGTGGAGGGGGGGGAAAAACACCCCAATTAGCAGGTCTTTGTTTGTGTCTCTTCTGGTTTTTCATTATGCTTCACAAGTAAAAATAGCAAGAAAAAGGAGGGAAAAAAAACAGAAAACAAAGAGAGAGTGTTAAACTTATTTTGGTTTTTCCAATGAAACAATTGGCACCGAATATGTTTATCTACAGGTGGGCTTTTGTGCCATGATCCAACAGCTACTACTTCTCTATTTTCTTCACTCTTTTTACTGAGTTGTTCTCTGTCAACTCTTTCTAATCTACGGTGGCCGACAGGTGCAAATGCGCAGCAAAAGAGAAAACATTAAAACAAAAAAGAAAACACCCCCGAATGAAATGCAGCAAATAAAAAGAGACGCAAACACCCCCGAATGAAATGCAGCAAATAAAAAAAGAGACGCAAACACCCCCGAATGAAATGCAGCAAA